>WRNY01000070.1:0-138331 GCA_012978405.1 Pseudocercospora macadamiae
AGTATTAGCTTAGTAGAGTTGCTTCTAGTAGTTTCTAGTATTAGCTAGTATTAGCTTAGATATTAGCTCTAGATTTAGATTTAGATTTGGATTTAGCTGCACCTTCCTAATCGGGAAGTAGGGCATCTACTAGATACTCTAGGCTTAGTAATATATTAGGTAACCTCCTTATATATAGGTTATATAATTATATAATTATTATATAATTAGATAGAAATTACTAGAAACTTCTAGAATATTAATAGAAATCTATTAAAGTATTAGTTAGAGGGCCCCCTCTAACTAATTAAAGTCTAGAGGCGCCTCTAGAAAAGTACTTCTAGAAAAAGAAGTTTCTAGTACCTTCTAGAAATATTAATATCTATTTATCTATACTAGATATTAATATTCTAATTAAGCTAATCTACTATCTATACTATATATTAGTATATATAAAAATAGTAGACTAATTATATAAGCCTAGAGCTCTAGATAAATCTAGAGTCTTAGAGAAGTTTCTAGAACCTCTATCTTTAATTAGATATTAGTATATAATCTACGCGCCTAAATAATTTAGAATTAAAATAGAGCTATCTAGATTAATAGTACTATTATCTATAAGTTATAGATAGCTATAGCTATAGCTATTAGTTCTAGATAAAAGAAACAAGAATCTAGACTTAAAGATTAGAAATTAAATGTTCTAGAGTAGTATCTAGTATATAAAAAATACTAGAGACTCCTAGTAGGACGCGTAATCTAATTATAAGTTATAGAAGGTACTAGATACCTAATAGCAAAGATATAAGGAGGGTAGAAGACCTACCTATAGCTATTAGTCTAAGTAAGCAAGAATTAACTCTTACTACTACTACTACTACTACTACTACTACTACTACTAGTTATTTTATAACTATCTACTACAAAAATATACCCCTTCTTATAATAGCTATAAGTAATAGCTATATTGTTTATTAATTATTAGTTATATTATAAACTAGCTAGGCTTATATTCTATACTTTAAAGAAATATCTATAGGTTATAATTTATTAGTATATCTATTCTTTTCTAATTCTAAAGTTCTATTATAGATAAAATAGCTATAAGTATTTCTCTTATAGCTAAAGCTTATAATATAGATATTTAAAAGAACTATAGTTTAACTCTTATTATTAAAGCTAGAAGATTTATTCTTAATCTATAGATAATAGCTATATAAAATTTATTAATTTATTAATTTATTAATTAATTAATTTATTAGTTTATTAATTTATAAGCTATATTTTATACTTACTAGACTTATTTTATATAAGAAAACATATTTATATAGTAGATAATAGTATATATACTAACTAGTAGTAATTACTATAGTAGTAGATATTATATCTTTTAAATAGTCTTTTAATCTTAGGTAAAAATTATAACTATTACTACTTAAAAATTATAGTTATACTAATATTTTATATCGAACTAATAGCTATAGCTATTACTAGTTTATTCTTATAGTTATACTAATATTACTTTAAAAAATACTTATATATTAGTTATATAATTTAAATTAATAGATAAATAGATAAGTAGTAGAATAGCTATTATAGCTATTTTAGAAATAACTTTCTATATCTATTAGATAGTTAGTAGTATTATTAATTCAGCTATAGGTACTAGCTAGATAAACTATAGTAACTAATTTTTACTAAAAAAGAAGAAATAGAATTTTAATTTAAAAACTATAGTAATAGCTTAGCTACCTATAGTAGAAGTAGATATTATATAGCTAGCTCTTCTTATTAGTAGAAAGCAGATAGAAGTATTAGACAGGTAGCAAAGTCGGAAGTAACGCTAGTAGAAGATATAGAGGTAGTATTACTAGAGGTAGAGCAGAAATAGAGTCATCTGCGCTAGCGCAATAAATAGGATAACTGGCGCTGATTTTACATCGACGTCTTCTACAAAGTTATAATATTTTTAAGGGTAGATAGCTCGCAGGCCTGTGCCCTACGCTTATAACTTCCTTTCTATAGCTCCTTCTGCAGGCTTTTAGTTACTTTGTCCTTTGCCTTAAGCTACTTCTTTAGCTCTCTTATCTCTCTCTCTGAGTAGAACTTAATAGTCTACCGAAGTAAGAGGAATTGCAAGGCGGTATAATAACGATGAAGATAAAGATCAATAAGACAACGACCTAAAGACCTGATTGCTAGAGATCTTTAAGGACAACTTAGGCATCCTAACCTACACAGCAGTTGTAAGACTACTTCGTCTATCTTCCTTTCCCTAAGCTTCATCCTCGGCCGTATCTCTGCTTTCTGCTATAGTCTTATCATTTCCAAGCTTTGGCAAGCTTGCTTTGCCGTCTTTCAATGCCTTAACTTTGGCTTGCGTTATCTCATACACATATTGCCCCAAGTGCTCTGTACTGACCATCTCAGTAACACCTTGTGCGGGAGTTTCCCCTACCGCTCTCTGCGTGGCTGGGAACATCTCATTTGTGACGAGCTGTAGCTTGACAGACTTCTCAAAAAGGGGTGCAAAAGCTTCGCGTAGCTCGAGACTACTCTCAAACACATCTTTCCGACCTAGAACGTAGAGACCCAAACGAGCGCGAGACAAAGCAACCGTCAGTCTACGAAGGTCACGCAAATAACCTGGAGACTTTGTCCGCACGAGGGAGAGAATGATGTAATCGTTCTGCTCACCCTGGTATTTGTCCACCGTGCCGACCCATGATGGCATGCCGAATAGTCTGTTGTTCTTGCATCGGTGAGTAAGCACGTCCCGGATAAGAGCACGTTGGCCAGCATAAGCAGTGATGACGGAGATCTTCTCAGCAGGATAGCCGAGAAGTCGCATGTACTGATACATGGCAACTGCGTACTCCGCTTCGCCCAAGTTCTGGATGAAGTGAGGCGAGGGCTCAATCTCCCCTTGGCCTTTGTAATCGTCCACATTGATGAATTGGTATTCGTGCCGAAATCCGGCATTGGCTTGAACGAACTCCGGCATGATGGAGGTGAAAGGTAGATTGGTCAGTGACGGGTATCTCCATTTATAAAGATCGGCGATGGATGGTCGAGATCGGCCTTGTGCATCAAGAACCATATGCGGAACGCCAAGCCGAATCAGACGCTGGAAGAGCGATTGTTCCATGTTAGAATGTGATCTGAGCGCTGGGTTTTGAATGACTGGGCTGTTCTGGAGATGATCACCAACTAGGACGATGCGCTTCAGTGGATTCAGCGGTTCCGAAGAGTCCATACCCATGGTGACCGGGTTCTGTAAGACGAAGGGGATGAACGTCTCAACCTCAGTGATCTGAGCGGCCTCTTCCATCACGACGTTATCATATCTGAAACCCAGTCGTGCAATCTCCTGCCGGCGGATGGCAGCATGTGTCGATGTCATGGCAATGATTCGTGCTTCCTTGACCAGCAGGTAATTGCTCTTATCTCGCTGTGCTCGTAGGATCTCGAAAGGTCGGATATCGGCCAGTTCAGAGAATATACGATTGACGTGTCTTTCGCATCCTTTTGCTATTTCGATGACATGTTCTTTCTGCGTGTCAGGAGGGAAGAGAGGCTGTGGTGCATCAGCAAAGAAGACGTGGAATGGGAATGCTGATACCGCAGCCTCTGCCGTTGTACTAGACGAACTGGCAAAATCCCAGTAGCGCTTCCACAAAGGCTGCACCCAGACCTTGTCGAAGTACTCTGCGGTTTCACAGCTATTGCCGTGAGCTCCGGGTGCGTGTATACTGGCAGCTAGTCTCTGGACCTCCGTCAGGTACTGAAAGCCTCGTTCCATGAATGACTCAACGCGCCCAGCATTACTAAAATCCGCGCTAGTCGCAAGCTCCTCTTCGCCGTGACCAAGACGCAGTAAATGTCTCTCATCGATGTCGAGTGCAGCGATCTTCTGAAACAGCTGATTTAGTGCTTGGTTGGAGTGAGCAACGAGTAGAGTTCTCTCATGTGGGAAGTTGTGGTAGATGTTGCTAATGACTTGCGTGACAACATCAGTCTTGCCAGTTCCTGGCGGACCGACGATCACAGTCAATCCAGGCTGCGTACCTGACGATACCGCCTCGATCTGTGTGGGTGTGAAGCGGACCCCATTTCGGCGTGGCGCATCTGCAGGATATGGGCCCGTATTAGGGGGCACATAAGTTGACACTCGAAAGGTTTCCGCTAGAGGCGCAGGGTCTGGACCATCAGGTTGGTCATGTCTTCTCTTCTTGCCTTTCTTTAGAGGCGCTACAGCCGGAGGTGTGCTGGTCACCTCGAGCACATATGGAGGCGGAGGAATGGTGTTCAGCGTAGGGTCAGGCTCCAATGTCTTGCCTGGTAGAGACTCGATTAAATGCTGCCAGTCCAAGAATGTGTCGCGGTAGTCGACAGTCTTCAGCTGGCTTGGCAAGCGTTTGTAGGTGGCAGAAGAGGGATCACCAATGCCGAGGAAGACCTCTTCGAACCACTTTGGGATCGTTGTATCTGACAATGCGAGTTGCTTGATACTGTCGAGGACAGGTCGAAAGTTGTTCTCTCGCGATCTTCGCCGAATAATCAGGTTGATGTTTTCGTAAAGTTCACCTCTGTTCGAGTCCACGCGTTCTTTGTCAGTCTGGTATGCAGTGGGGTCCAGGCGCAGGAGAAGACGCCGCTGTCTCGGTCTTGACACGTCATCAGTGTGATCCTGCTGCTGATCTTGAGTGTAGCGAAGGACCCTTCCATTCTCATCGAGCACGCTGATCACCTCTGCGCATCGAACAGTCTTGAGTCCTGTTCTTTCCATATAGGACTGCTGCTTGGCGCTACCGTTGGTGAGTTTCATCGAAAATTCTTCAGGATGCAAAGCCAGCAAGAAAACTATGTCGTCTGGTCGTAGGCTCTCCCATTCTCGTCTCAAGTCTGGCTGTAGCCGGCTCACATCGAGAATGATCTCGGTTGTAATCTCAGCGGGTGCCGTCTCGCCAACCTTGGGCGGAGTAGTATCGATAATGGCA
The DNA here is from genome assembly GCA_012978405.1 of Pseudocercospora macadamiae. NCBI lineage: Eukaryota > Fungi > Ascomycota > Dothideomycetes > Mycosphaerellales > Mycosphaerellaceae > Pseudocercospora > Pseudocercospora macadamiae. Next base: position 4,980 of record WRNY01000070.1, read on the forward strand.
GGCCTCGGGATAGGTAGTGCCATCCGCGAAAAGCCGTCAAATCTGGTCTGACCACCACCCCGTCTGGGCTGTAGTCTCTTGATGGTATCTTCAATATGCTTGCGGATGCCATAGAATGCCTCCTGCCGGTAGAGCAGGAACGATCTCCACAAGAAGTCACCAATGGTCAAATATTGCAAATTGAGCTTTGGAATTGCTAGTGGCTGGCCAGGAGTATGCTCTTCTGTGTGCACCATTGTTCGATCATAGAGCACATGTTCAGTTGGTAAAACAGCTAGGGCTCGCATCTGCTCGGTATAGTACGGCTTGCGTTCCACGGATGTGATCAAGATTTGCAGCAGGAACGCACGATCCCTCACTAGCAGTGTGTTCTCTGGATATTCTGCTGTCCTCAAGCCCATTGCGGAGCACAACTGGATCAATTCTGCATCAGTCAGATCCTTGAGATGACCAAGCAAGTCATCTCGCTGGCCGAGTGCGCCGTAATTGGTCAATATCAGGATTTTCAACTTCTCTGGTTGCATCTTCATGGCCATCTTTTGCAGTCTTGCGATGCTCGCGTTCTGCGCTTGGTCGTGGTCTTGGCGTGTCAATTGTCGTCCAGTTTGATCATCAAGTGGAAAGTGTGTATAATGCTCCAACAGCTGGTACATGTCTCGTATGCGCTCCTCGTCTTGGAACATGGGAGAGAGCGAAATGGCCGGCAGCACGTTCATGTCTCTTAACAGAGTGTTCACGTAGCGCCTCGTGGGAAGCTGGCTTTGCAAGTCACACAGCAGCTCGAGGAAGCGTTCGCAATATGCGACATTGTCCTTGTTCTGGGCCCCATTCTGGTACAGCTTGTCGGCGAGATCCAGCACCAGAGCATGCAGCCAGCTCCTCTCGAAGCGTAACCTCACCTGGCCTGCTGCGTCTGCATTGTCGAACTTCTTGCCTGCTGCTCTCCATGCTTTTTGCAGCTGCGGACTCTTGGCAAGCAGCTTCTCGCGTGTTGCATCAGTATGCAAATTATGCCATATTGCTATCGAAACCAGTGGAGCGCATTCTTTGCGCACGATGCCGTGATCGAGGGATTGGTAGGCACCCACAATGAAGGCCAGTAGATACTCTCGCAAGGGAGTTGCAAGAGCCGAATCGACAGTCAAGTATATGACTCGGCGGAAAAAGTGAGCGAACTCGTCGGGTGTTTGGGCGAAGAGGGACCACACAGGCAGATGCTCGCGACGCTTCGCATTGACTAGGAGGGCGACGAGGAGAACGTGTTGGTTGGAGGCATCGTCGGTGTAGCCCGGCCACAAGTATCGCTCCAAAGCCTGCAGCTGCTCCAGCAAGAGGAGCGAGAAGGTGGAGAAATTGTCGTGTTCGAGGAGCTGCCAGAGCTCGGTGACGGTCTGCGGGAGCACTTTTGGCGGCGTGGACGAGGCCAGCCAGGTGGAGCGGGCAATCTTGGCGAGGGAATGGTCGCCAGTGAGGTCGCCGATGGTTGGGCGAAGGTCTGACATTTCGTCTTTCTCTTTCTTGCTGTGGCCTGTGCCGGCCGGCATAGAACGAGGCGAGACAAAAGGTGTAACAAAGTCGCGACTTCCAAAAGTTCCTTCAGTTGTGTAATGGCGCGCTTGAAGGTATAGCCCGCCGTGCACTCTGCTCCGCGCCAATGAGAATGCACGACCATCAGCATTGAGCAACGGCAGCACCTCCGCACCTCATCGCACCCACGCCCACGCTCACGCTCACTCTCAGAGTCTCAGGCACGAGGCATATCGATACCGACAAGGACGCACACTCCACACTCCACACACACAATGGCGTCGCAGGAACGGCCGTCAGAGGTCGTGTCCCTCACCGAAGGCCCTGAGCTTGGCCAGACTGGACGAAAGCCCGTCCCCGGCAGACGACTCCATGGCGACTATCCGGTATTGTCCTATACCTCCCTCGTTGCTCACTGATGCCACTGCACGCGCCTGTCACTAACAAAAATCTCCCCAAGCTCATCGACTGCGATCCTCACTTCACTCGTGTCGTCAAATATGCTCGACCGTCCGACTACCTCGCCGCCGCCGGCATCGCTACTGTCTCTCCCGGCCTCATGCTCTGGTGGGAGCGCATTTCACCCTCAGAGGTCGGTCGCGGAGGCTTTGCACAGATTATGCGTCTCTCAGGAGTGATCGGCGTCACCGCTGGCTTCTTCATGCTTTATTCGCGATCACAGAACCGATTCTACGGCCTCAGCGAAAACAGACGCGAAATCGAGATGGATATGAGGGAGATGACTGATCGGGTCAAGCGAGGGGAGCCTCTGTACGGCAAGACCACCCTGACCGAATACATGCAAGGAGCAAGTGCGCGGCAGAGCAGATATTCGGGCATCTTTTTGCACATCATGCCGTGGTTCAACTTTGCCAATCACAATCAACACGGTGTCGATACGGCAAAGTATTACCAGAATGCCGAGAGGGAACTAGAAGCCGAGAAGGCGGGAAGGTGATAGTGGACCGACATGAATCAACATCTCAAGTGGGCGGCTACGAGAAGGTCAGAGAAACTTTCTCCTCGATGTATGCTACATCGCCTATACTAGGTAGACTTAATCTACGCAGGTACGCCCGACACGAAACTCTGTGTACATCCAGTCTAGCGATGCTCCGCCCGATTGGACACTCCTCTGTGTATGAACCGTCCAGCAGCGTTCCCACTACGCTACAACTGGGGAGCGCATTGCCCCGGCTTATACAAGTCGTTTCCTTTTGCGGCGACCGGCCAAGAAACGGAAAGGAGCGATTCGCGTAGAGCGACCTCCACGGCTGAGCTCAAGGAACGAAACATCACGGCATGCCTGCTAGCTTCCGATACCAAGCTCACCCATACCATCCATGGTCGACTCGGAGACAGCCATCCATTGGCCATCAATCTGCCTGTATTCAAATCTCGCAACAGTCTTTCTCGACACGCCGCTACCCAGTCCAGGTAGACCTGTGGCCTCGGCATTCATGTACACTTCTGCGATTTTCTCGCCGTCTTTTCTACGAATCACCACTGATACATCGCCCACGCGGATCCGATGATTCGGGTTGGCGTTACAAATGTCGTAAAAGTCTTCGAGAGCATCGGCTCGAGACATGGCTTGTCTCCGGAGTCCAATGGCATGCAGCATTCGAAAATGGGGAGCAACGCGGGTCCACGGATATGACATCTGGTCGAAGTTGAGCTCGTTCACGGCAGCCATACAATCGCGCGCGTGACTCTCGATCTCGGCTTTGATCTGATCGTCACTCGCCGTCATGGCGGAGTCGCTGTTCCAGGCCAGTGTACCGCTCATGCTGCCAGACTTGCAGCTGCTGTCTCCGGGAAGACGCAAATCGTTCTGCACTCCGAGAACCAGGAAGTTGAAATTTGGACATCAAGTCGCGAATGGCATGAGCTAGCCTAAGGTTTGCTGGACCTGCACGACGGTATAGCAGCCAAAGACACAATTCTCGAACAACTGGTAATCTCAGCCGGCAATAAAAAGCCTTGTGTGCCTAAAGCAGTTCCCTCAGCAGCTTTCGAAGTTTGATTGGTAGCGACAAACGATCAGGCTAGGCTCTCATGCTCGATGGCGCAATTACTCTTGCAGGGCGAGCTTAGATTGTAGTTGTGTTGCAAGTTGATGGTGGTCAAACCCTGCATGGCTGCCAACTTTTACAACGCGTGTAACACGCGAAGCCGATGACGTAGTTCGTACAACATTGACTACCAAGTGAATATATTATTCTCTCCTGAACAATCTATTACCTATGAATTCTGACTAGCGAAGCAGCCAAACTTGATCATTGAACCTAATCTACAATAATCAATCAAAACGGCGTCCTATTTCGGCAATATGGCGGAGGACATGAAGAACGCGTGGAAGGGTCAGGGCTGTATGTTCCAGGCCCGTCAGAGGTGGCGGACAGGTCTACTGACGAGACACAGCGGGACTCCAAGGAGCGTCCAGTGCCGTTGGGGACATGATGGCTGGGGAGACTCAGTCGGGTTCTCAAAAGAAGGCACAAGCAGCATCGGACTCTTTGAATCAATTCGCGAATGGTGCGTCTCCATGTGATCTCTTGTCCATTGATCAGCCCGGACTTATCTAAAAGGATACAGGCGACAAGAAAAGCGGCCAAACTGTTGGCGGAACTAATGTGTCTGCTGCGGACCAGATTGCTAACCAGCAGAGCGGTTCTGCTGACCATCTCGGAATGGGCATGAGAAAGTGATTGAAAAGGGCCATCTGAGAGGGAACACAAACAATGTCTGACCAGCAACGTAACGGCCGTTCTGTAACAAGTGTTTTGTATCTTTACGACCTTGTCATCTTTACCTGTGCTTCCACTCAGGCCTCTTCTTTTCTGCGAATGCCTTCATTCCAATCTTCTGATCTTCGCTTCCAAACAAGCCATGGAAGACTCTCCTCTCAAATTCCACTCCTTCTCTGATACCGAGATCCTGGCTCTTATTGACCACCTCTTTGCAGGCCTTGACAGCAATTCTCGAGTAGTTTGCAATCTGTTCGGCCGTGTCTAACGCGCCGTCCACACACTGCTCAGGAGTCTCGAAGACTCTAGCTGCCAATCCCCAATCATATGCTTCTCGTCCTGAGAAGTTCTTGCCAGTCAGAATCAGTTCCATGGCCCTGCTCTTCCCAATGGCTCTGGTCAGACGCTGCGATCCTCCAGCACCTGGTATCACGCCTAGCTTGATTTCTGGCTGACCGAAATTGGCTTTCTCGGAGCAGTACAGTATATCGCACATCATGGCCAATTCACATCCACCGCCAAGCGCATGTCCATTTACGGCGGAGATGACAGGTTTCTTGATGGTATTGGGCAGCTCGGACCAGGATTCGATAAAATCAACTCCATAGGCATCGGCGAAGTCCTTGGTGGACATCTCTTTGATGTCCGCTCCAGCAGCAAAAGCTTTGTGCGAGCCGGTGAGCACCATGGCACCTATCGATGTGTCGTGGTCAAAATCCTTCATTGCTTGGTTCAACTCGAGGATCAGTGGGGTGAAGAGGGCATTGAGAGCCTTGGGGCGGTTTATCTCGACTGAAAAGGCTTAACGTTAATGCAGAGACTTGTGCCGGTAGCATGTGCTCGATAGCATACCCAATCCGACTCCATTCCGGGGCGTTGAGACCTTGATGTGCTCGTAGGTCTTTGCAGCTGCGGCCGAGTAATTCTGAATTCTCAGTGGAACCATGAAGCGTCCAATGTGAGCGGCACATGGCCGCATGCGTGATGTGAGCATGGTTGATTTGATATTTGGTTGGTCTGTCGTCTGAACCCGCAGACGACGTTTCTGTTGTTATGATCCAGGAACAGTACAGAGCAGAGCTTCGACCGTGACAGCTTTGGATCGCTTTGGTTCGCTTGCTTGAGCCGAGGGAACTGCGGAGGAGATTCGGAGGTAAAGCAACGTGTCGTGCCGGTCCGCGCTCACAGATTGCTGCACGTTGACATCCAATAATTGCTGAGAGAGCTGACCGAGCTGAACTGCGCTGAGCCACGCCACGTTGAATCTTTGCATTGATTCTAGCCAGGGTCCAAGGTGTGTGAGGCGTCGACTTGGATGCTTGCGACTCCTGATAGCATTCAACACCCAAAAGTCCAATTCTTGGGTCCGGCATCGCGGATCCATCTGATCTGATCTAGCAGCACCACGAGTCGCCGCTGCCGCCGCACATTTCCTACACATCAACTGCGCATCTCGACATCTGCGCGCGCGCAACCATGGACGGCCCACCACCAGAGGACACGCCTTTCGCGGCAGTCTCTGCCCAGACCACGCGGTTTCAGCGAGTATGCACATACACACAACCGCCGCCTTCAGTCGCGCGAAGCAGGATACAGTGCTGATCCTTCGCTCTAGCTCTACCAGACCTACCTCGACAAGTCCACGCCATTCATCGCGTATCGATGGATAGGCACCGGAGTTCTCTTCTTCCTGTTCGCAATGCGCATAGTATTCGCCCAAGGATGGTATATCGGTAGGATCAGCACAATGCACACAGGTCGTCCGTACATTAACATCCTCGTCAGTGGCATACGCCCTAGGCATCTACCTCCTCAACCTGTTCCTCGCCTTCATCTCGCCGAAATTCGATCCTTCCCTTGACCAAGATACGGATATGGAGGACGGTGTGCCCGCAGGACAAGCATCATCATTGCCAACCAAGAATGATCAGGAATTCAAGCCGTTTGTGCGCAGATTGCCCGAATTCAAGTTCTGGCACTCGGCTACACGAGCAGTTGCGCTAGCATTCCTCTGCAGTTGGAGCGAAATCTTCAACTTGCCAGTCTTCTGGCCCGTGTTGGTGGTGTATTGGCTGATCCTCGTCTTCTTGACCATGAGGAGACAGATCCAAAGCATGATCAAGTACAGGTACGTGGGAAAACACACCGGTATGTGGAGCATACAATATTGACATGAACGCAGATACGTGCCATGGGATTTCGGCAAGACCAAATACAGCGCCAAATGAGCGAGCACGAGCCAGGGAGTTTGACGATAGATCATGTAGTACCAGAATTGCATAGCGAGGCGGACAATCGAAAACGAACAAATTTCAAACATCACGTCTCGCACGTGGTTCATCTTCACCCTCCATGGCCTTCCCGAGAATCTAAACTCTGTTGTTGGGGCTCACGCGCTTGCTGTCTGCGTCGCGTGCCTTCTGCTCGGTCGAACCGACGCTTGCTCGCCATGTCTCCGCCTCAGTCCGCGAACAAGCTGGCTTCAAGCGCTCGGCAATGTACAGGTCTCGGCCTGTCTGCCAATGCCTTCGCTGGCGGCTCGGTGCTTGAGCTGCCGCGATGTTTGTCTGTTTCGCAATGCCATCCTGAACTTCTTTCTTGGCCGTATAGCTGTACTCTCACCCCTCTCGACGACGGCGTGAGCACGCTCGCCGCATATCGAGCCAGCGTCGCGGGGATTGAGCCACTTCGACAGCTCCAGCAGCCGGACCATACTTGATCGTTTGTGTCCAATATTCAACAATGTTACGTGGCCTGGCCGCAATTGTTCTACAGCCAATTCTCGGCTTCCCTTATGTCATGCTGCCGCATATAGACGCCGAAACCTGCCCTCTTGTGACTTCCTGCATCACCCGAAACTGACACTTGGTACTGCATCTAGGTCAACTGGGGACGTCAAGGCTGTATTTCGGACACTGGCTCATACGCATCAGACACGGTCCACCAGCAAGTGAAGTTGGCACGCCATCATTGGTCTGGACGTGATTGGTCAATGCCGTTCACCGAGCGACCTCTCAGCTTTCGATCTCGGGCACGGGCGTCGTCACAAGCCAAATCGACCTCTAGAGCTCCCCAAAGCTCCGACCCTGCATCTCTGCTACGTCTCCCTGCCGCTGGCGCAGAAATTGTCGTTGTTGTGATTTTGCCGGACTCGTCGACACGCAAAAGCCTGCCCTGGCGACCGTAGCCGACATGTGCAGCGCTGATAGGCTGCTGATGGCTCTGTGCCAATGCTGCTACTCCCAACCACATCCACAGTGACCAAGCAATGGCCTGCAGCAAGCGCGGTCGCGGGGCACTCTGGTCGTTTATCGTGGGGTCAATGCAATTATTCTGCTCGGCATGATTGTACGTTGCAGGTACACCATTCACACCTGGCTGGTTCGGCGTAGCAGAGGACGCGAAGCTGTCCGGGACCATTGAGATCAGCAGAGCTTGACAGGCCACTGCATACGAGTAGCATACACTCGGGTCGGCCTGTGGTCTTCATAAGGTATGTATGGCGTTTGGCCGGTCACAGTCCTGGTCTTCTTCTCCCCAGACCTGTCTTTTCCTTCCACCTTTCGTGCTCTGTCTCCTCACAGCTCGTGCCTCTCTCTACACGGCACGCGAGCTCAACACTCGCTCTGCTAATGACCATGGCAACAATCATGAGTCCTCTCCAAGACTGGTTGGCTGATCCAAAGCACCAACTTTCGCTGGCCTCCATCTGCGGCCTCGTCTTCGTGGCAGCATGGTTTCTATTCGTCTTCACCGAGGTTACAGTCCTGAGGAAAGCATATACCAGCATTGACTACCTCATTCGATTTGCCTACACTTGCTTCCTCAAGCCACATACTGGAGACGGCACGGGCAATCAGCAAGACGCTCTGGAAAGCTTCTACAAGTCCCAGGCTTCAATATACGATGCGACCCGCTCAAAGCTCCTTCAGGGAAGAGAAGATATGCTCGCTCTTGTAGCAGCCCAGGTCAAGCATAGGCGCAATGAGAACCAGATCTCGAAAGCGCCCATCTGGGTGGACATCGGAGGTGGCACTGGCTGGAACATAGAGCAGATGGGTCACCATGTGGACGTGCCAAACTTCTTTCACGCGGTGTACCTGGTCGATCTGAGTACATCGTTGTGCGAGATTGCACGTCAAAGATTCGCAAGACTCGGCTGGAAGAATGTCCATGTTGTTTGCGAAGACGCCAGGGTCTTTCGTCTGGCGGACTACGAGGCAGGGGTTGAGGACGAAAAGCGAGACTTCAGCATTGGTCGATCGGCATACGATACCGATGCACGCGACAGCGTTGGAGCGGATGTTCTCACCATGTCTTATAGTCTGAGCATGATCCCGGAGTTCCATCCAGCCATTGACAGTGTGGCCAACCTTCTCGCTCCAAACGGAATCGTCGGTGTAATCGATTTCTACGTTCAGAACAAGGTCGAGTTCGCAGGTCGCAACTACACTGGTGGCAGCATCGACAGACACTGCATGTGGATTTCGCGTGTCTTCTGGAGAACCTGGTTCGAGCTCGACCGTGTCAACCTGGAGTCCGCTCGCCGCGACTACATCGAGTACAAGTTTGGCACCATTCTCAGCACCAATCGCAGATGCCACCTCTTGGGATTCCGTATCCCATACTACATATTCGTTGGCTGCACTAGAAGTCATATCAATCCACTGGAACAAGTCGCAGCTCTAGATGCTGACGTGACCGAGAGTCCATTCATCACTGCTCTTGACATCCACGCCAAAGGCCTCACCAAACGCCGCTCATCCAGTACAGATCGCAGAAGCAAGGCCTACGATACCGCCGTCGTGAATCTCGCGGCTAGTTTGCCTCTACCCGCAGCCTACTACCAGAACAACAAAACTCGGATCTACTATGACGATACACTCCCCAAACATCGCCAGTTCAACGACGAGTATATCTACGCGTTCACGTGGGAAGACTCACGGGTTGATTCTCGCCTCCTGAAGATCACTTCCGAAGATGTAATCCTAGCTATCACATCGGCAGGTGACAACATCCTGGCCTACGCTACAGAGCGACCGAAACGCATCCACGCCGTAGACCTAAATCCCACTCAGAATCACCTTCTCGAGCTCAAGGTCGCTGCTTACAGGGGACTAGAGCATGAAGATTTCTGGAAGCTTTTCGGCGAAGGCAAACATGAGAATTTCCATCAACTTCTCCTCGAGCGTCTGTCACCACATCTTTCTTCACAAGCATTCGATTACTGGCTTCATGCCGGACCATCGACATTCGACTCCAACGGCAAAGGACTCTACTTTACCGGTGGCAGCAGACATGCATTGAAATTGGTCAGCTGGCTCGGTTCGCTTCTCGGCATCAAAGCGGACATGCGAAAGCTAGCGGAGGTCCAAACACTCGCGGAACAACGTGAGATATGGAACAAGCGCGTGCGTCGTGTACTGCTGTCTCAACTGCTGGCGTACTTTGTGGTCGGATCCGAGAGATTTCTGTGGAAGGCTCTTGGTGTTCCAGGAGAGCAAAGAGCTATGATTGAGGACGACTTCAAGCAAGAGCTTGACCGTGGTAATGCAGTAAAGGCAGAAAAGAAGAACAAACACAACAGCGGCGCACAGGGAGAGCCAGGCGCTGTAGGACCTCTGAAGAGTGGACAGGCGATTTGGAATTATGGCGTTCAGACACTGGATCCTGTTGCCAGAGAGACCTTGTTGAGTGAAGATAACCACTACTACTTGCTCTGTCTGCTCGGTAAGTCAAGTTCTTGTTTCCAGGATGACAATTGCTGCGGCGTGCGCTAATATGATGTGTCGCTCAGGCCATTACACTCGCCGCTGCCATCCAACCTACCTAACTCCGAAGGCCCATGCCAGACTATCGCAACCCGCTGCGCTCGATAACATTCGCATTCACACTGACGAACTTGCCGAAGTCTTCGCTCGCATGCAGCCCGGAGCCCTTACGATTGCAGTTCTCATGGACAGCATGGACTGGTTCACGCCTGGTGGGCCAGAGGCTCCGGCGCAATGCAAAGCTGTGAACCGAGCTCTCAAGCTAGGCGGTAGAGTTTTGATCCGGTCTTCAGGCCTGGACCCTTGGTACATGAGGGTGTTTGAAGAGTATGGATTTAGCCCGAAGAGAGTCGCAGCGAGAATACCAGCTGGAACGTGTACCGACCGGGTGAATATGTATGCTAGTACTTGGATATGTACCAAGACGGAAAGCTTGCCATTGAAGGCTTGAGATGGTCATCCGATAGAGGGATGGAACGGTGGCTGTTTGTTGATGATACCAAATGATTTTACTGCTGGAGCAGAATAGATGCGAATGCCAAAAGCCCCGATTGATAAGTACATGTACAATCAAGCGTTCAAGTCCCGAAGACCTAGGCAATTGAGGAAACCTGTCTTGTCATTGCCAAAGGATGGGTAAGTGGGCAGACGGCTGAGGACTCGATACAAGTGTGGGAAGTAAGATGCAGTACAAGGATGCTGGACGTTTGCTGCTCTCCCTTATCAGGACCTAGTCCAATACTTGAAGATTAGTCTCGTACGCGAGGGACTAAGCGTCGCAGATCGATAGCAAGAGAACAGATATCGTAGTGATGCCCAGCAGATGGAATTGTAACAAGTCCAAGTAATCGTCCACCCTAGCAGGGCAAATCGGGGCCATGTGGAAGTAGCGTTTTGGGGCGACGGGAGTGCCACATCGGTTTATTAGATGACGTGGATGGAGCATTACCTCAACACAACACTTTGACTTCAGATGTCGAGACGCTGGCGTGCAATAACGATTAATCTCCCGAAATCATCCACTGTGGCGGGTCTTCTCACACCGTTCGAACTGGATGCAGCCGTATGAAGCACCTGTGTTCAGGACCTGCTTTGCTCTGAGCACAACATCAAACACGAGGCGTGCGGTTTCTTTGCGCTGCAGTGTGGCCATGGATGCGCATTATCTTATTGTGGCTAGGACAGGCGTCTCGTGTCGCGTGTTGAAGTCGTGCGGGTCAGTGTCTGATTCCAGCAGTACGGATACGATGATGGATGGATATATGGTTCTCTCAGGCTCCTCATGTCGCTAGGGTTCGACAGTGCGGTGCCGCAGGGTGTGCTACACAAGACAAGATGCGGATGCAAGCCACGAGATCCCGAAGCCATGGACAAGACTGGAGCTGCAGGATAGCTGCAGCAAAGTTGGCAGCAGCGAAGGGAAGGTTCGGCGTGAGATAAAGTTGCGGTCAAATGTCAAGCAGGAAGGATTGAACGGCTAACGAGGACGAACATATGTGCATCGGAGAATGCCTTAAGAGAACTTAAGAAGCGACAGGCAACATAACAAATTAGCTGAATGACTCGCTTGCTATAGCAGGGCCCGTAGAGACAGATGTGCGAACGCCATCGAGCCCCTGGATCTATCACGGGGAGGAGACTTCGAAGCCTTGCGAACACAGAGGAAAAGATCGGCGCCGGTGCATCGGCATGGGCCTCCAGCTTGGATGTACAGGCGTACGTCTATTACTCGATTGATATGTTACTCTGGAATACTCCACGCGCTACAGCTATAGCCTTCGGGCTGCTCTGGGGTGCTGCGACTTGTAAAGTGCTCGAAGAGAAATTGAAGGAGTGCTCGTCGTCACTACACATTGTCTAGCTTTTGAGAGCCCAGAGACAGTGTACAATCAATACACCTGTCCGTGCTGCATTGCCCAACTGAGTAGTCCGTCGAGATGTGCTGACTGTGTGCAACCCTGACGCCCTGTTGGGTGTGCGATATCATTTCCAGATCAACTCACCCCCTTTGAGCTCTCGACTCTCGAGGTCTCTGCGCGCCCGAGATCTACAGCGACTGCTGCACTGGCAGCCTCGCCTTCTACATCTTTATCCCTATCGCATATTGTATTCTGCATCGGCGCACTCGCCGCGCACTTGTCCATCGCACACGCTGCAGACTTGGTCTCGTCGGCGATCGCCATCTATCGCACTTGACCCATTCCACTCGCGCTCGCTCCCCGCATCTCGATCACCGGCCAGGGTCTCACGGAGACACTATACATGAAGTCTGTCGGCACTGGTGCTTGCTTGCTTGCTCGCTGGCTGGCTGGCACTCCCCATTTCGGCAGTTGCAGGGCGACGCGTTGAATTGCGTTGTTGAGCGTGTCCTTGGCGGCAGTCGAGCAGTATTCTAGCAGAAGGAGAGGCGCGGAGGAGATGGAGACGGCTTGAGCTGGCCGAGTCCGGATACCAGCCCGACTAAAAGACCAGGGAGGGCAGGATTGTTGCTGCGTTGCGTGCGTGCGTGCGTGCGTGCGGTGGAGTCGCATCGCCAGAGGACGCGCACGAGCTGTCTACTTCACCACACTGCACCACACGGTATCGCATACACCTCATCGAATCGCCGTCCGCATCGTCTGTCTCGGTCTGACCTGACCTGACCTGAGCTGGTCTCGCTGACTGCTCGCCGCATCCAATGGCATCGGTCCAAGAACCATTGAGGAGAGATCCATTCGCGAGCGAGCCGCGACCCTACCACCCAACTGTCGCCAAATCCATTCCTATCCTTCCTTCAGCATCCGTGGCCGGCGCCGGTGGTGGAGAGCCAATGGACACAAGTCAGTCGCACAACACGTCCATGGGCCCGCCGCTGAGCAGCCCCAATGGAGACCGGCAGCCAGAGCAGCAGCAGCAGCAGCAGCATGGGCGGAATGATCAACAGCCTACTTCGCCATCTAATGGCAACATACAGCACCCCGTGGGAGCTGCAGCCGCAGCGCAACAGCCCAAAGTGGTGCAGACTGCATTTATCCATAAGCTCTACAAGTGAGGAATTCTGAAAACCCTCCCTATCACCATGGTGTATCCACTAACATTGACACAGTATGCTAGAAGATCAATCCATCCAGCATCTCATCTCCTGGTCTAACACGAACGAGAGCTTCGTCATGTCTCCATCTTCAGAATTCTCAAAAGTCCTAGCGTGCGTCCCATAAACTATCCGTGACCTGCGTGCTAGCATTGCTGACCCCTGGCAGACAATATTTCAAGCATACCAACATATCCTCATTTGTGAGGCAGCTGAACATGTATGGCTTTCACAAAGGTAGGCTGTAGCATTCATTCCCACGGCTTGAGCCCAAGCTCACATCTTGGCCAGTAAGCGATGTCTTCCACACCGGGTCACCAGACTCGCCACTCTGGGAATTCAAGCACGGTGCCGGCAATTTCAAGCGCGGTGACTTGGTCGGTTTACGGGAAATCAAACGTCGAGCCAGTAGACACGCACTCATTCACCGTGATTCATTCTCAAGCGCGCCAAAGATGCCAACGCCGCAACCACCAGGAACACCGCTGGAGCAGATGCCAGATCCGGTCGAAGCACGTCTGAACATGTTGGAGTGGAACTTCCAGGACGTCTACGCTCGCTTGTCACGAACCGAAGATGCCTATGCCGATGTATCCACCAAATATCAGACGCTTCTGGATGGACTAGCCAGATGCCACCACTGGAGCAACGAGATTTCCTCGCATCTTCTTACGGTGGTGCCGGATCCGGACAACCCTGTCCATAGAGATGTATTTGCTATGCGACAAGACATCAGGCAGCATTTGGAAGCTTTGCGGTCAACTGAACCTCCACAACCACAACCTCACGAATCCTTGTTCTCACACAAGCATTCATTTTTCCAACCGAATAACAATCCCATGGAGCCGGTTGTGCCCATGTCACCTCGTCAGCGGCCCTTTGACGAATCTCGTCGGCCTTCTTTACAAGGACTTCCGCGGCCTACTGGAGTCCGCGCCCCGGTCCCATCCTACCTTCAAGTGTCGCCACGTCGTTATGGTTCTATCGGGAGTGGGAATGGGGCTTACTCTCCTTCTTCGACTCGTCCTTCGTACGCTCAACCACCGCCTCCTCCACCACCAGCACCGCAGCAGCATCCACTGGCGACAATGACCTCGCCGCCCTCAAACCTCCCAAGACGCCACACCTCCGCTGACATCCGTCTCTCCCAAGCCTGGGAAGGTAACCAACCTCCACCACCGCAATACCATCAAGGTACCTCGCCGTACGCCTCAGGCCAGTCTTCTGGAGCTTGGCCGTCCTCACCGCGAGCTACCGCAAATCCCGGTGACCAGCAGATTCGTGACACACTAGCAAACTATCAACTGCCTGGAGTCTCCAATGCCGGATCTAGACAGCCTTCGCCAGGACCACATGACAACCAACCTCCAAGCTTTACGACTAGTTTTCCACCGAGCTATGCTAACCCAAATGACTCAGGTTGGCAGCTGCCTGGTGCAAGATTCCCATTCAAAGGTCTTGAAACGCCAGGCGCGCCAAGTCGAAGAAGCTCAATGGCGTCCAATGTGCATTCGCTACTGAATCCTGCTGACACGGCGGAAAGAGAAGGCGAAGATGAGGGAGGGCCGGACTCGCTGAAGAGAAAACGACTGCTATGATGACATGATCGAATGCCTGGGCGGAAATCGTCAATGTATTTTTGGGTATACCCTGGACTCAAGACTTCGATTCTCGGAAGTGCTTTTGTATGTTTGGCAATAATTGTCACATTAGGAGGCCTGTTTGATCTAAAAGCATACCATATGTTATGTTACCGGCACTTTTGTTCTCCAGTTTCCACCAAAGCTCCGTCTATCGGCGGACAAAGTCGGCCGATGTGATTGGTCCGAAGCAGACCTCACCTCTCACTCAACACCCGGTCCTTCTTTGCCTGTACAACACAACTTGAGTCTAGTCCTACAAGGGTCAGCAGTGCGACATGATGAGTTCGATTGACCTTCAAGAAGTCCATGATTTCCTCGTTGCCGTGGCCTACGATGCCGGTGACATGATTACGTCTGCAAAACCAGCGGTCACTGGACATGGTACGAAGAAGGTAGGATGTGAGAAGTGGACCTCCTTCAAACTATTTACTCACTTCAAATCCCAGAACTCAGCTGATCTCGTGACCGAAACCGATCAAGCAGTCGAGAAGATGGTTTCTACGAAGCTGAAAGAAAAGTACGACTTCGAGTGAGTAGATTCCCTGCCCACTTTGCACTCACTCCACTCATGCTGTTTGCTTCGAAACACAGGTTCATCGGCGAAGAAACCTACCAACCAGGCGACAAGCTCACATCGAATCCCACATTCATCGTAGATCCCATCGACGGTACAACAAACTTCTTCCACGGCCACCCATACGTAGCCGTGTCTCTCGGCTTAGCGATCAACAAGAAACCAGTCGTGGGTGTGATATACAACCCGTTCACCAAACAACTATACTCTGGCATCAAGGGCCAAGGAAGCCATTTGAGTATAGATAAAGGCCCAAAACAGAAACTACCACTTAGAAACAATACAGAAAAGATGGAAGATCTAAGCCACTGTCTCGTTGCAGTAGAATGGGGCAGTGATCGGTCAGGCAACGACTACGAAGTCAAAACCTCTACCTTCAAAAAGCTATGTGCTAGTAAAGAAGAAGGCGGAGCTATGGTGCATGGAATTCGAAGTCTTGGATCTGCAGAACTGAATCTTTGTGGTGTGGCAAGTGGACATTTGGATGTTTACTGGGAAAGCGGATGTTGGGCTTGGGACGTGTGTGCTGGTTGGGTGATTGTTGAAGAGGCCGGCGGGATGATGGTCGGATGCCATCAAGATGATTGGGAGCCAGATGTTGATCAGAGACGGTATATGGCTGTGAGAGGTGGAGATGGCCAGAGAGCGATTGTGGAGGAGTTTTGGAGCTGTGTTGTTGGGCGCGTCGAAGTAGGTTGGGATAATGTGAGCAAGACATGATTGTCAGAGAAGGTTGTTCGGCGGAACGATATATATATATATACACGATTGAAACTGCCCCCCTGGCCAATGCGATCTAGAAATTCCAGTTTCACGTTCTTGTTCAGCGTTCATCCTTCTATCCGGATCTCATCGCCATCCACTTAAACACCATGTCTCCTAAAGTCCACCAGAGTAGCGAGTGATAATAGAGGGTGTTGCAACGATGTCAGAGCCACTTCCAGGTCTCTGGCCAGTCTCAACGACCTTTCAAATTAACCCCATAATTTTTTCTTTAGACCGCCTTGACGAGAACTTGTCTGCTGATACACAATTACTGCTTGTTGTACCAGATACTACAGCTACCAGGTCCGAGGGGACGGCATCGAGGCAAGCAGTTTCCAGGACAGGAATTGGCGTGCAGGAACCCCAGCCGTCTCCCTTTGAACCTAAGAGATCGAACACGAGAGGTCCGAATTGAAGGTTCAATTGGATTTGAATTTTTACTGCAAGCCCTGAGTTGCAACACCCGTTAACGTTGATGCGAGTCGGTGATTGTGTCGCATTGTTCGCACACGCGCAGGATTGAGGACATTGTTCCGGCTCATGAGGGGATCAAACTTGACTACTGGAGCTCGATCATCTTGAGGACACCCTAGAATGGTAGGAGTCTGGTAGGTAGCTCTTCACTTGTCGGTTGAGTCGTTTCATGTCGCTGACGGGGTCAGGATCAGAAGCAAGTCATCTCTTATTCTCATGCCTGACAACCAGTCTTCCAATGTTGGGCTTTTCTTTCGCTCGTATGGGTCTGTGGCCAGGCGTTCCCTCAGCATTGGCTTCACACAAATGGCCCCCAAAGCAGAACAAATTCCCACAATGACAAGTCGGAGGTTGCGCAAATTCCTTGATGGGAAGTGGTTCTCGGTCCATGAAACTCGGATGCAGTTCTGAATTGGACATCGTAGCGAGGTGTCGTTTGAATGACTTTGACTCCATCGAATGCGAATGTCGGGATGTTATCATCCCTGGAATGTTTTCCTTCCTTCTGCGAAAGGGCCATAACCTTTATTATACATACGCAAGTGAATCACACCCATAGTGTATTGATCTGGTCACTTGCAGCTCACTACCGCTGACATGTGAAGCTCATAGGTAGGATGACGCCAACCTTGTCCCTGAAGAACCCGTAAGCGCTCGGAACACACGTCTGGTGACCAGCATCAGCTAGCGGAGCTCAGCAAATCACGGTCCATAGAAGGCAGTTTGCTAGATCTGATCGTCAACAGATCAAGGCATGGCGAACGACATGTCTCGCATGATGCATGTGCAGCTGTGCGTGAGGCTGAAGAGGAATTGTTCACATGCATGCGCATGCCGAGCGATATCTCGGGTCGATCTGACGACACCCATTCCAGCGCCGGATGGCTGAGAGTCATTATTATGCTTCATTATGCCGTGCTATAAGCAGTGCTCCCTATGCCAGCGCCGTGTATCTGTACAGAGTCGAGTATCCTGTCATCGAAACAAGCACGATCCCATAGCTTTCGCTCAACCGATCAAATGCTAAACACCATACTCCACGCTCTTTCCCATGCCATGATGAATAAATGTGCAGCCCAACTATCGCCACAAGTACAACATTATACACTTTTCCACGCGAAATCTTACTTCTTCTGCCTCGCAAGCTCTTCCCTCACACTTCCGCCGCTGGCTCGCCACCAGACATCGCCTCCCCATCGAAGCATTCTTTCGCAGGCGGCGGTTGGTCCGTCGACAGCCGGTCGAACGTCAAGGTAGAAGACTGGTTCTCCTGTCGGCTCTGGTGGTCCACTGAACGCCTGGTTAGTACTGTACCGGCGCAATGAGCAATGTCTCAGTGAGCGCCTACCTGTAATAATCAATGACGTATCGCTTTTCTTGTGTTGTTCCATTCGGCCCATTGCGCTCCACGTACCAGTCGTGGCGATCGAAGGGCGGGTTGTCGGGAAACTGGCTGGGATACAGCCATGCCATGAAGCTCAGCATCTTCGCCTTTGGTGTCATGTCGTTTGGCCTTCCCTCGAATCTCACCAACGTCGGTTCCGGCGCGCTCTCACCCCGCGGCCGCCTCAGTTGGTCAAGCGCTGCCATGTGCGGATAGTTCTCTTCGCCTCGGCTGCAGTATTCCCAGCCCTTGCCCAGTCCCTGGTTGAAGCGGTGTTCCCAAGCACGGATCTCTTCCCATGCGCCCTCGTTGAGAAAGTTGTGCACGGCTACCATACTCTCCACGTGCTCAGCCGGCGTGTCGGTATAGCCTTTGCGAAGCATGGCATTGTACATTTGCTGTGGGGACGGATACTCCCAGTTGCCCTGTCCATCGCCGCGTGGTATACTAGACGCCTCTCGCTCGAGGGGTAAATGGATATTCTGCTCGCGGTGCTCGCGCTTGTTGGCCAATTCGGGCATGTAGTTCAGCGGGTTGAGCTTCGAGATGTACGACGGCGTGTCTTTAGGTGGTGTGGATGCATCGTGCTTAACGGGACATGCGCTGGCTGGTGCCGGTGCTGGAGGCGGTTCCGTCGATCGAGGCATCTTGTTGTGCATCGGGCATGATGGCGGTGGCTGCGCGTCTGATGGCGAGGGGAATGGATGAGGAGCTGTCTGTCGTGAAGATGATGAGGGTGAAGCTGTCGTGTCCGCCCAGAACCAACCCATGGTCATTCAGTAATGTATATAGTAGCAGTAGCAGTAGCAGTAGCAGTAGCAGTAGCAGGCTGTTGTCGTCGTATGATCGTTAATGTACAGTGGCGCAAAGAGATATATCGATGTGAAGCGATAAGGGTAAAGAAAATGTCCGCAATCGTGACGCTCTTGAATTGAGGTTGCCGCCAGCCAGGGTCGCGACTCGCAAGCAGCTCCGACACTTCCCGCGAATCCGATGCTTCCAGGGCTTATTCATAATTTCTTTGCCTCTTCAACATGTCAAATGTCTCATTGGGGTAAACCTTTACCGAGTGAGGTATGAAGTTGGACGTATAACTGCACGTTGCTTGTCTCACATAGCGATCAATTGTCAGATGTGTATCACCTGCGGCTTATTACCAAGTCGCCCCGTATCGCATGTCATCAATGCTGCGTTCACCATTCTCGTCGTCCGAGGTTCATCGCGCAACATCAAACGCTCCGTCACGACTGCTCGCCAGCTGTGAAACCAAAATCCGCAGAGGGCATACCATGTTGCCACGTTGATGAGATTGAGGATGAAGCTCAGTAGTCCGTCTGGCGCCTGCTGGGATAGTACGCATTCCAACTGTCTTTCAGTGATATCCCATCTCACAACTTCCTGTCCTCCAGAAATGATGCCAAATATGTCGGATCGAGCGGCGTGAACGTGACCGAATATGTGCACAGCAGGTTTGACGCGGCCGACTTCTCTCAGTAGAAACTCGCAACCTAAAGGGCTCACTCCAGGAAGATCAAGGTGATATCTTGGAGGCGTGTGTCTGGCTCAACAGGTTAGCGAATGAGTTCTCACATGAGCTATCAGAAGCATTGCTTCACATACGTTACAAGGACATCAGTGTCGTCAGGCACGCTTCTAGTCCACAGATCCTTAGTCCGTGGGTGTTGGAAAGCGTGCTCTGGTCCGCCAACGTGTGGCACTATTGGAGATCCGTACATCTTCAGCTTGCAACCACTTCCAGATTGACCCCGAGTAGGAAAATGCAGGGTTGTGTGCGAGTCTTGCAGATAGATAATCGAGCGCCAGTCAATGTCGACCTGCTGGTTTTCCGGATCCAGAGTCCCACGACTTCGTACATCAAGATGCGAGTCGTGATTACCGGCAATGACAACTTTATGCGCATGTGGAAGTGAATGTAGCCAGTCAATCTGGTTTTGTATCTCTCTAGGAGTGCCAAGCTGTGCGAGATCACCGGCGTGGATGAGGACATCACCAAAGGGCACATGTCGAGGCTTCAGGTTATGCGTGTCGCTGATGCAGACCAGTGTGATATTCCGCCTGGTCGGGTTGTATGGGCGCAGGATCGAGAAGAGAAGGTTGAGTATCCGGATGATCAGCTTCGCGGGTGAAAGGCATTGAGCGATAATGCTCGGTATGTCGAACGGACCTCTTCCCATGACTGTAGAGCCACACCTGAAGTGCGATAGAGGATAGTCGATGCCAGGAATAGCACTGTCACATCGATCTTCGGGATCTGACTCTGATGCTGTCGGGCTGATTTGACTGTTCCTGTTAGCACAGACAGCCGTGGAGTGCTAGCTAGGGTTGGAGTCGTCACGGAGGGCGGAAGATGCTGAATGTGACCCGGTGGCTGGTGCGTCTAATGGGGATGCCAGCAACAGCTTCATCATCTGCTAATTCGGGTGGTGGAGGAAGTTCATCTGACGAAACAGAGTCCGGAGTGGCCATTGTGCACGAGCTTGGACTTTGAATTGGCCAAGATAGATGCTAGGGTGAGATCATTGACAGAAAACGGTCCCTACTAGAGATGAATGCGCAAGATGAAGTCGCGAACTGACGCAGTACTACCTACCTATGGGAGTCGCGCGCCTGCCCACTACAGCGATGGAAAGGGAAAGAGACGACAGCAACTGCTGTTGGTAGTCTTGAAGTGGCGGAAAAGTCGTCGTAAATCCGCCAAGGGATTCGTTTCCTCGGGAGAACGTGCACCGCACTCTCCTCTTGACTCCTCTCAACGACAGCGAAGTCGCAGGCGAGCGTAGAGCTCCATCATACGCTCGGGCAAGCACTATAATATGGGCATAGCTACAAGCTTTCCAAGCCTGCAGGCTAGATAGTTACTACATCTGTAAGAATATCATTCGTTCATTAGGGACTCAGCATGTCTCCTCCGATTCCCTTCTCATCACTCCCGGTGGATGAGGATGGGCCACATCACAATGCCTGGGGACTGTAAGCGCCAGCTTCTCTTCTTCCCGCCTCTGGCTCAACGCTAGCCGTGGACAAGCAGACACGATATCGCTAATCTCTCGACGTCATCAGCTATGGCAAAGACGATCAACTCGGCACTCTGAACCGCCTCTCCGACGATGTTGTCAAAGCCGCCGCGAGCGAGATTCAATCCGGCACGCGAATCAATTTGGATTGGCCGCTCGACGCTCAAGCAGACGTCCCATTCTTTGGCCGCCAATCATTCGAGAAGAACGTCTATCAGAAGCCGCCGCGAATCGTGAATGATGATGTGTGGACCTTCAACACGCAGTCGAGCAGTCAGTGGGATGGTTTCCGCCACTTTGCTTATCAGAAAGAAGCGCGTTTCTACAATGGAGTAACGCTGGACGAAATACACGGACGCAATGGCGTGAAAGCGACCAACAATATTGGCATAGGCGCTTGGGCCGAAAAGGGCATCGTGGGCAGAGGCATTCTGCTCGACTATCACGCGTACCGTATCAAGAACAACATCCCACACAATGCCTTCGAGACAGCATCGATTCCTGTCGATACTTTACGCCAAGTTGCCAAAGACCAGGGCACGGAAATCAAGTTTGGAGACCTGCTCTTCGTCCGCTCGGGATATCTCGACGCCTACAATCAGCTGTCTCGCCCAGAAATCGAGACGCTGCGAGCAAAGCAGCCGCTCACTTTTACTGGCGTTGAGCAAAGCGAAGAGATGATGGAATTCATGTGGAACAATTTCTCTACTTGTGCCGCCGATCATCCATCTTGGGAAGCATGGCCAACACAGAAGGACTATTCGTTGCACGAGGTCATGCTAGCAGGCTGGGGAATGCCAATTGGAGAACTCTTTGATCTAGAGAAGCTTGCCGCGCATTGCTCCAAGATCGGCAGATGGTCGTTCTTCGTAGTAAGCAAGCCAGTGTATGTTCCCGGCGGTGTCGCGAGTCCTCCCAACATCGTGGCAATTTTTTAGGAACTTATGAAGAGACGATGAATGCAAAGTCAGGAAACCAATCTGGTACACAAAACAGGTGTAGATTTGTGTTCTATGACCCGGAATTGGTGGTTCTGCTGGATCCGCACCACTCACTCGGCTCGCTGTCCCGATGGTACATAAAGCTTCCCTGTATGGTAATCATTTCCTGTCAGTGACCCACAAGAGCAAAGGTAATATGTCTGTAGGCACTTCAACTTCTCAAAACAATTCGTTCAGAATCAACTCATCCGGCTTTGACATCGTTTTCATTCAAGATATCCAACAGCGCGTAGCAAGCCCTTACTGCGAAGAGACCAAACACTGACGTCTTTGACAGTGTCCGCAGACCTCGTTCCCCTTACCATTGTCAAGGGCGCCGGCCATTCATTCATCCCCCTGCCGCAAGGTGAAAATGCCACTGTCGCCGACTTCCACTCGTGAGCACAGCAGGGTTCCACTCCCGAAGACAGGTCTAATGAGTCTGCAGCACTCGAACCAAAACCGACGACTCTCCAACGCATCTTACTTCGGGCTTCTACAAAATCACGGCTGGACCTTCAAGGCCCGCATACTACACATTCGAGGAGACCAAGTATGTGCTCAGTGGACAGATAGACATCCTGGTAAGTATTACTCGCTTCGTCCCCGCTCTTATTCAACATCACTGATATTGGACAAGGACGAGGCCACCGGTATTACACACCACTTGGTGCCCGGAGACTTTGCCTTCTTCCACCTTGGATCTAAGGTTCAGGTAAGACAATGATATCGTCTGCGAGACGTGATGGTAGAGTTCATTGACATTCGATTTGCCTTAGTTCTCGACCAAGTCTGGGGGCTTCGCGTTCTATGCCGTGACCAGGCCTGTGAGGACTGCTCACCCCAACCTACAAGGCCGAGAGGAGATTGTTAAGGCTAAGCTATAAAATCGTTCGAAAAGACGCGGACGACCGCTTCTAGCTGACACGAACGGAAATGGTATTCATAGATTAGATCGTTGGTCATGTCAGACGTATCTGTTTGTCACATAAAAGTCTATACTGTGCCAATGCACACTCCAGCGCCACGCTGTATCGATGCATCATGTTCCCACCTATTTGGCCATCGAAATCTCGTCTTCTTTATATTTCCCCGACTGGTCATCCAAATCCAATTCTGTGTCCTCAGCAGCTCGCAGCTCAACACTTCTCGCCGCCTCAGTGGCATTGACAGTACTCTGGCTGTCACGACCATGATGGTGTTCATGATGATCCTTGCACAGCCTCTTCTCTAGGTCATGCTCCGCAGCAAGCTGAGCCTCCTGTTCTGGTGTATCCACTTGTTGAATTTTGCCGTCTGCGCTGGCACGATTTTTCTTCCAGATACTCCAACCTCCGTGCCAACCGAACCAGCCCTCTTCCCACGGCCCTCGAGAAAGCACCACAAGAAGAGCTACACCGATGCTTGCAACGCTGTAACTTCCACTTGCGATCCAGCCTCCACGCTCGTACAGATGAGCTCCGACCGACGTACCGGTCAATTGGCCGGCAAATGTGAAGACCATGAATGCTGTATTGACTCTGTTCCGTCCCTTTGGTTCGACTGTGAATATTGCAGATCTGTTGGCAATTTGACTTGTCTGCATTCCAAAATCGTTGAAAAATGCCTGGAGAATCGGTCCAGCAACGGTAAAGGTTCCAGTATAAGTTCCCAGGCAGATCCCCAGCATACACCAACCCATGCCAAGCAGAACCGTGAAAAGAGGAACAAATTTATCAATGACTATCTTGGCGTAAAAGGGACCCAAACACATGCTACCAATGCCAACCAAAGCGAACAGTCCGATAACAACAGCATCGTAGTAATACGGCGGCCCGGAAAGCAAAAAGGTGAGAACCGTCCAGAAGTTTGTGAATGTTGCACTGACGAAGAAACTGATCACACACGCCTGTACCAGAATTGGATGCTTCGTCATCATGACCAAAATGCTCCATAAGATTTTTACATAGGTCTTGGGTCCCAGTCGTCCAGGATTCGTCGAAGGATAATCTGGCATAAACCACCAGAGTGATCCAAAGATTGCATACTGCAAGCCAACACTCAACCAATATATCGTTCTCCAAGACGTATACTGAGTGACAATACCAGACAACAGTCTCGCCAGAAGGATCCCAAGCATAAGTCCAGTCGTGACAATGCTCAACGCAAACGCCCTCCGATTTGGCGGCGCCAAGTCTCCGACCAAAGGCATCATCAACTGCGGTGTTACAGTCGTGACGGCGGTGATGAATTGAATTGCGCTGAACACTTGTATGCTGCTCGTCACGCAAAGGCCAATACACATTGTCGCAGTAAAGAAAACCAGACTGAGAACAAAAGGTCTCCGCCTAAGCATGTCCCCCAAAGGACACAAGAAGAGTAAACCTGCTGCATATCCAGCTTGAGCCAGGGTAGGGATCTGAGAAACCTGAACATATTCTACTCCAAAGTCATGGGCGAGAATGTTCAGAATCGGATGGTTGTAGTAGAGATTGGCAACGGTGAAGGCACCAGCAAAGCCGAATAGGATATTAAGCCAGATGCTGAATTTAGGAGGATTAGAAGGGTCATATCGCATGGCTGGCGGTACGTAGAGGAATGGCCAGAATATAAACTCGAATATTCTCGTCCATATCGGACTTGGTGAAGTTGTGGCTGCCGATTTAGTTCTCTCGAGATCTTCGTCGCTGGAGCTTGCAGGCGATGTTGATGCTGGAACTTGCGTCTTCTCATCAACTGCATCTTGGTGGCAATGTGTTTTGGCTTCACCGCCGGGCCGGGGCTGCGAGATTGAGTGTGAGATTGCCGAAGCGGCATCTGATCCGGGAGGGTTGGTCATGGCTGCGAAGGTTTCAAGATGGCAGGGGCCTCATGATGTCCAAGGTGTATGAAGCAGAGCCTGGAAAAGTACCGTGTAAGTAGGAGGTATTGTCCGAACCCGCGACCAAGAAGGCAACTCAGCAGAATGGAGATAAAAGGCGGCGATTGCAGGCCCATCTCTTTCGCGCCGGCTCCTCACTGCAAAATGCACTTGAGTCCTTGACCGAATGCCGAACAGCCGTGCACCAAGCAATCAAGCTTCGCGGATCTTCCAGCTGCAGCCAAGTCGAAAACACCCCGACCTTTTCGACGCGATGGTGACACGAACACTATGAGAAGCACAGGGTTCAGCAATAGACGCTGTGTAATCATTTAGACTGAGTTTGATGCATCTAACATACCGTCATTGACTATTCCCTCTTTTAAAGTCCTCTTTTAAGGTCTTCCAAGACGCCGCGCTGAAGATCTTACATTACCTATTGCTCTCAAACAGCTATCAAAAAACACCCACTCGAAGGCACGTCGCTGTCGCTGTCGCACAGCACGCCCGTCTGTTTTGCTCACAAGTCGAGTTGGATTTGCAACCAAACTCACTCTCCTCAAATCAGGTCCCATTCCGAATCTGAGCTATCTCTTCTCTCAATTCGATTCCGGAATGGCAGTGTGGTTTCTGACGAATTCGATGGAGGCACTTCGACCATGACGAGCGTCTCAGCATCAGAATCGCTGTCAAAGCTCATTGTCTCAACTGGCGCCGGTCCCGCTACCACTTCATAATCTGAATCGCTTGTTGCGCCACAATCCTGGCTGGGTTGAGCGACATCCTCTTCGCTGTCGACAGGCTCGGCAGCTGCTTGCCAGAGCGCAGAAGCAAAAGCATTGAAGTCGCCTGGTTCCTGGTGGTTGTCCGGTCTCGGGGACATAGATCGATGCTTCTTTTCAGACGTAACCTCATCCTCTTCCGGGCCTTTGTCATTGCTCTTGGCGCGTAATGCCAGCAAAATGCCACCGATATCTGGAGCTTTTTCCTTTTGCGACATCTTCCTCTTCCTTGCGGAGCTGTCGAACTTGTCCTCGCAGTGAAAGTGCCAGACAACATCTTCGCGGGTCTGGCGTCTGAAACCGCCCTCTCGAGATGCGTAAGTCTCGTCGGGAACATAGGGCTTGAAGGGCATCTGTATGATTGCTTGTGCAGCTAGCAGCATATTAGCAGGTAAGCATGGTTTTGCAAATGGTGTCTACTCACTGCTCTCGTCCTCAAACTGCCTATGCATAATGACCTTGCACAATTCCTGATGAAATGGACGTAGGTCGAACGCCAATCGCCGGAACTCGAAATCGTCACCCAGCCCGTGGCTGAGAAAGCAGGTGACGCAGTAGTTGGATATTGTGTCTATCACACCTGTGTGCTCTCGCATATGCTTATACACGTACTCGATGGCCAAGCACAGGTCGATTGGCTCGTCTGGGGATGAACAGGCAAACTCGCATTGTCGTATGATATTGAGATTGGCCATGCGAGCGAGTTCGGGAAGGTCGTAAATGTCAGCTAAACGATACAGCTGACAGTGGACCAAGAGCGAGGTCGGGACATCGTGGAATGGCTGACCAGTTGCAGTTGGCAAGCTGTAACCGCCGGTATACAAGTACTGCAGGAATGGTCGCGCGCTCATAGGGGTTAGTGGCTCCAGATGCAACTGCGGACCAGAGAGACCATCTTCGAAGGCCTGAGCTAGCAGGGGACTGCGCTCCTCGATGATCCAAGGGCTGAGATCGGATATTGACTCCATATCTCCAAGCTCGTTGGTGTATGTGATGGTCGCGGTGCCCTTGGGAAACCATTCGAGGAAGGACACGTCAGGCGGGAGCATATCCAAGGAGAACGGGCTGTCCTTGGACATATAGCCAACCTTCAATAGGCCGCAAGGTGAATCTGGAACGTCGTTCAGTGGATCTGAAATCACGTCCGGCCACGATAGTTGTCTTCCCAGTTTACTGCCAGACTGAAAGCTGGCTTCGTCGACGCTATTGCGCTGTTCGCTTGCACTCAATTCCTTTTGAATAGTGTCCTCGAGGAGTTTGTGGTACTCGCTCCAGCCTACCGGAGAGGAGGGCATCCTCCAGGAAAATGAGTCCGACATTGCTTCTGAGCTCTGCAGCAACGGTTCAAGCGGTGGTGGACCTGGTAGCATTTGTTGTGGCCTGATGTTAGAATTTGTGTCTGCCAATGCAGTGTCGTCCATTTCTGAGATGTCTGTGAGACTTGGTCGCAGCGACTACAAGAGCAAGCAACTACTGTCTAACATGTTCTGCTCTCTCGATGTGCAGGAGTGAGCACTAGTAAGTGGTGAGGTGGAAGTAATGATGGCGCAGTCAAACGCTATGAGTCTGAGGCCGCAGGCAAGGCTAAGGCTGCCTGGTACCCCTCCTCTGTAGGAAGCACAGCACTGCTGGCTGAGAGCTGCTGGCGAAGCGAGTATGGCCGCGGAAGACGCTCATGATTGGACGTGGTAAGGAGCTGAGCCACAGGTTGTGTACCTCTAGGCGTGTACCTCGACCAAAAAGCCTACCTGTCTGCGTTCCGGTGAGTGTTTATTGTGACTGCGACTGTGAGTGGTGAGTGGTGAGTCAAGAAAGACGAACTGGCATCGCCGGCTGCTGGCGGCATAGCGTGGCATAGCACGCATTGCGAGGGTGTTATGGGAGGACCACCATAGTGAGTGACAGCAGGCCACCAATTTCACTGTACCCTACCCTCGCCGCCGCCGACGCCTGTGTCTTGGTTTGTGTTGCAAGTCAAGAAAGAACGAGTGCGCGATACAAGTTGCGACAACCGGCAAGCACTTCCGCCCGCCATGCCGCTGCCGCTGCCGCTCCACAAATGGAACCGACGAAATCCAATCCCTCTCAAAGAACTGGGCACTGACAGCGACAGGGGTAGCCCAATGCAATGCTGTTGAGGCCAACCTCAGTCCATCTCCATCTCCAGCACCGTGAGCTTTCTTGTCTCTGGTAGCATTGGCATTAACACATTTACTTCCAACATTGCTCTAGCACTGCCAGCATTTCTCTGCACTTCGTAGAGATTAAGGCCGACGTTTGCCGGATTGATCATGGGCTGGTACTCAATCTTGCCTGAAAGCCTGCAGGCGTTCGAGACTTGGATCACGCGGCTGTTCGTAAGTAGTTCGAAAGCCCACCTCATGCATGCTATGACATGCTGTGGAACATGAGAATCCGAAACGAAATGCTGAATTGCATTCAGCTACTGTTCGCCTTCTTGATCATCGGGCCCTGGCTTATCATCATTTTGTACGATGTCGTCTTGTACATCTGGCGCTCCGCCACATATGAGCTGCCTTATGTTGGTGGGAGATCACGTGGACGCCGGCGACCGAGAGCTCCAAGCCTTACTGAAAGACCCAGTGGCCATAAACGACAGATCAGTATGCCGGCCATGATCCAGCGACCTATATCAATCCGCGAAGAAGCCAATACATCGACAGGAAGCCACGATCGTCTTAATGATGCCAATTCCAGCACTTCTTCCAGGTTCAAGGATCGACGGCTCTCTTGAGAGCTTGAGCTATGCCTCGACAATGTGTTTGATCCACCGCTGCTGGCGTCTCACTCTTTGATGGACAACCCAGGATTACGGTCAAGCTTGGTGCTTGCGTTACACGTGGTTGCCTTACCGATGGAAGCAGATCGAATACTGGGAGAATCTGCAAGGAACCGCAGACGCTCAAACGTCAAGGAGGAGATCCTGGAACCAGCGTCTGAGATGACAATTCAAGGTCCCATTCTTCCAAACATAAACCCGGGCGCTCGCTCATCAGTCTCTACTACTCCAAGGCAATATCAAGCAGTGCTCGAGCATCATAGCCGGCAATAGTGGTGCTTGATCTCTTAGCGTCTCCGTGAGCTGGCGAGGCTGACCCGTCCCATTCCGCTCCCGCTCATGGTTGCAATCTTGGGTCGTGGTCCAGTTCCGCCGCGAGCCATTCAGCAGTGCATCGCAGCCCCAAGGCGACTGCTCAGTACACAGACTGCCCTGAGGCTATCGATTGCGACCATCAGCACGCTGTCACTTGCTCTCACTTGCGTTACACAACAGTGAAGCAAGAGCAGATCCTCGGCTACGTGCGTGAACTGTGGCCAGTCGAATTCATCGGAACGTATGGCCCGGACAAGATTATTGCCTTCAATGAACCGACCACCTGATACATGCGAGCAGTGATGAGAGCCTGCCTGTCGCACTCACGATGGTTATACCACGGTGACGCATCGGCTGCACAGCTACGTAAAACCGGCTGGGTATCCCGTCGAAATCCATTAATCCCTCCTTCGTCGCCGGATATCCTTCATTCCCGGTAAGATGGCTTGGGTGTATCAAGAAGACCATTACGAGTTCATGAGCGACCGTACCTATCGATCTGCTCCTCCTTCTCCCTGGCTGTACAACGATTTATTGAGCCGCAGGGTGATGGCATCGTACGGCTACGAGACCGCAAGTCATTGTGACACGTTTAGTAATGTCCTGGTGGACAATGACTATCACCTCATTGCAACTGTACCCGTCTACCTCGGATTTCCCAGAACGAGGTGGTATGCAGGGGACATCGTCAGTCGGTAAGAATTAGCTCACGTTGGATCCAGAACGGGATTGACACATGTTATAGCAATCTTCGAGCAGCGGTTAACAATGGCGCGATTCCGTCCCTGAATCCGTTTGTTCAAATTCAACCAATGCTTACCCGAACGGGATGCTATCCAACCGATTTCTCGATGCCCCGGCGTTTGATTGATCTCCAGGAGATGGACGAGCATCAACTCCGTCGTATCATGGCCTCCTATGAACTTGTGCCGCATGGTTCCAGGTACAACGAGATCATTGCGCTCTTGGACTTCTTGGCAGCGTATCGCATCGCAGAGGCGTTACGTTGTCGTGTTAGGGCGATGATCCAGGGTATTGCATCGACCAGAGGTCAACAATACGGATGGTACTAGCAGCTCACTGTTGCAAAGAAGAGTTCATTTAATGTTCGCATGCCACGCTGTAGCTCATCCAAGCGGTACTCAGTTGGCAGTGATGGTACACACAAGAGACATATAAATGTGACTATGAAGATAGACATGTGAACGGTCGCGCTGCCATGTGGCCGAGGACTTTATATCCTAACGAGGAAGCTGTAGGCGCACGGGCCTTTAGCTGCCGCAACAAGTCATTGGCTGAGGCGATGAGTCTCCACCGGCGGGCAACCTACTAGACGGTACAGCATTCAATCGCGTTGTTGACTCAACTACAGATTCCACCCTTGCTTCTCCTCGTCCGCTTGACCTCCCTTCTCACCACACCTCTTGTTGACCAGGCTATAGCCTCATAACTTTCTCCTCGGCTGACGCTTCAGCATTGCGTAGCTCACCTTGATGGCTTCTCTCCTCTTCTTTGCCATTTTCCTGGGCCTGCTTTTGGCAATTGGCATGTACCAGCTTGTAATCCAGCAGCGGTCGAAGCATAGGTCTGCTCAAGACAATTCACATCAGCTCCCAACGACCGAGAAGGACCCATATCTCAACATCGAGCCTCTTACGGATTTCGAATGGGAAAAAACGCCCCCAATACGCAATGCTCCTCTGAAGGCAAAGTATCACCTCACTATGTCTGTAGAGAAGACAACTCTTTCAGATATCATACTAATGGATGACACCTACCGGGAACGAATGCAAGTCCGTCGGGACATCATGAACGAGAACCCTGACGCTACGATCCGTTGCAATCAAGTATGCACGCCAGCTGTTCTGGAACTCCACAACTGGATCTTTGGAACATACCTTTCACAACGATTCCCAAGAATCTACGAACGCCAGGTCTCGGAAAACGCAGGCCCGCAGCTCCTGAATAAGGCTAGCAGCGAGAAAGTTTCCCTATTTCAGCAGGATCCAATTCAAGCACTCCGAGATATGGGAGCGCACGTCGATACTGACTTTCTCCTTCTCCTACCCAGTAGCAAAGCTGCCGACGGGAGCCCGCTGTATCACCTCGAAGCTTTCGTATGTTGTTTTCCGTCAGGCTTCTCCTTGCGAAAGAAGATCGGCCTTCCGTTGGCAGCAATCCACATCCCAGTACCAGGTTACAAAGCCAAGCTGGAAAAATCGATGGACCGTTTCTTCGCCAGACTTGAATGCGGAAAGGCCGTGAAACGATCCAATTGGGCAATTACCACAAACTCACTTCTGTTCAGCGAAGGTGGCAATCATTTGTACAACGACGGAAAGACAGCCGAGAAAGTAGGGAAAGGTTACGGAGAGCAGACTTCCATCGAGAAAGAGAAACAGGAGAAGATCGATCTTCAATCCCAAATCGACGCGCAGAAAGCCACTGTAGCGGTCGAAAATTGTCGATTAAGGAGTGAGAGGCAGGTGCTCTTCCGACTTCCTGGAACAAAGGCTCTCGTATTCTCGTTCAAGACGTACCAGTATCTGCTCGAGGATATGAAACGGGAGGGTTATGCAGAACCTTTGGCGGAGGCAATCGAGGGGTTGTCGAAGGGCAATGTTCCTGAGTTCCAATTCTACAAGAGAGGCGTCGTTTGGGGAGATAAATTGTTGGAGTATTTGAGGTCTTAAAGAAGACTATTGAGATGACGGAGAAGGAAGTGTAGAGACACCCACGAGATTAATGGCCCCCAGAAGAATATATGTGCTAAGCCAGTTCCACCTGATATGCCTTCATGGCCAAGGACGACGGCAGGTTAGCCACACCTGATTGGCAGGATACATTTGACCGTGCAGTCGTCAAAGCATGAGATTAATGATTCAAGACGGTCTTTATGCTGATCGCTTGTGGAGGATCTTATTCAATCCATATTCCTGGTGCCAGGTCTTCGAACGTCCGGTAAAAGTCCGGCCATGGAAGACACGATCTCAAACTGTCCGGTGCATATACTCAACGAGAAATACGAAGGAATTAGAAACATACCAAGCAGGTAATATCTCCAAAATGCAAATTGTTCGAAAGGATCCCTTGTGGTGGACGTCCGGTCTAGGACTGCTCCTTCGAAGTTTTGTGAGCCTTGATAATATGCTTGGGCGTAAATCCACCAACCAATCAGCGCCCTCGTAGCTCAGGTAAATTCTCCCACTTCTACTTTTCGATTGCCTGGGACACTTGCTGATCAGAATATGTCAACAGTGGTAGCAGCGCGTCACTAGTATTGTGAAAGTGAGCCAAGTCTCACACTCATATGCCATGACGAGGTCGTCCGTTCGACTCGGGCCGAGGGCATCTTTTTGCCATTTGCAGCTTGCTCTCGTTGATCTTTTGCATGCACCACAAGCGTGCAATGTGTACCCAGATACCTGATAGTTTTTTTTGGTAGCGAAGAAGCACTTAACATTTGGTCTTGTCTTCTTACTTGGTGGCTGTATGCTGTCAATATGTTAAGCACCTTGCGAACATATCGAAATGCTTCATTCATCCTGGTGTTGGGCTTGGGCACAAATGAAGGTCGAGGCATTTTCGCGAGCACGATGGCAAAAATTCGTTTCTTTTTGTTCTCGTGATTTTGCTGATCTCCGGAATGTCCATCGAGAACAGTGAGAAGCATTTTCCGTGTTCGTGATCAGTTCTCTTCTCAAATCTTTTGCGTGCGTCTTGTTGGTCACACTATGGGTTCATGGTATATCTGCAGGTACCACCGACTGGCTTTCCAGCCACGACATCAACGACGGTCGCAACAGTGGAAGAGGAGCAGCACTGCGATCATGTGAGGGCCGATGCCTAATACGCAGTTGCAGTGCATGTTGGATTAGTATACAGGTTCTATGTCGTTAATGCGAGAAGTAATGAACGATGATGAGCTACCGTCAAGTCCATCACCAATCCTGCCCTCCTCTGTGAGTCGCGGGCCATCGTCGTCTCCAGCTTGGTCCAAATTTGTAAACTACCGGAATGAGTAGAGCAAAGACACTAATGATGCCGAAGTAGATCAGCATCGAGTGAAAGTACCCGAAGTCTGCCACCCATTCTGACACCCTGAAGGAGAGGATGAAAGCGATCAGGCAACGGAATGAGGCGATGTTGACGAGAGACGGTCCAGCCAGATGAGGATAGCACTCGAGCACGTAGACAGCGCCGACCGTGTTAGCACCTAGGAACCCAAATGCCATCAGTCCAAGGCCGAACAGGAAGACTCCCCAGGAATATTTATCTTGGTTCGATCCGGCTAGACCAAATATGATTGCGCCAACGAGTGCACAAGTAGTGGGCAGGATCAAATTGAGAAGTTGATTCTCTGGCACACGTTTGCCGCGCTTCTTGGCAACCATGTTGGCCGTCCAGTCTGCGAAGAAGCCAGTGAGAAGTCCAACTGCAACAGCGGCGAGGAGCACCGGGATCAAGCATAGGCCGAGGCGGAGGAAATTCCAACTATATCGAATCGTTAGCAACCTTGACTTGACTCATTCCGAGATTGACTTACGCCCATGGCTGCGTCAGAAGTGCTGGAGCGACAGTGTATCCAGCAGCAAAGGCTGCAGCAATCATTGCACTATTGAGCATAGTGATGAAGAATATTTGAGGGTAGAAGAATGTGACAAGGGTGTCGATCAGAGCGGTCCAGCCCTTGTGCCATTCTTTCTTGCCAGTGAAGAGCGCGATGTCGTATTTGAACGTTCGCGGTGCAAAGACCCGATCTTCCTCCTGTCGTGGGACACCATCTGCATAGATCGTCAATATTCTGCGTCAGAAGAAACTCGAAGAAGGTACGTACTCATCTCTGCCCTCGTTCGGTGCCATCTGGTCTCTGGCAGGAAGAAGAACACGCCTGTCAAGAAGAACGCAGCAAAAGCAGCTGTGATGTAATACACCCAGCGCCACGTCAAGTCGAGGATGATGTACGGCGTCGCAATGCCCAATCCAATGATAATGACGCCCTGTGCGGCAAAGACACAAGATATCCACGTATTCCGTTCGTGAACAAAGACCATGTCTTGGACAATGAAGGGGATCAAACTCTCAACGGTGCCTGCACCTACAGCCTGCACGCATCGTGCTCCAAGATGGGATCCCAGAGACTGGCTGAAGCCGGCCCATACGGCGCCTCCAATTGCAATGACTCCGCATATAAGTAGCACAGGTCGTCGGCCGACCGAGATGGCCAGAGGGATAAGTGCAAGATTAGCGATGCCCATTACCAGCACTGGCAACGATGCGAGCAGGTACACCTTCCAGATCGGTGGCGCATTGGGCAGTTCTGAAAGCACCTTGAGCGGATCACTCCCTTTCGGTAGCCCTCCATTCTGTGTAAGTATTGGTAGGATCGTCTTGGGATTCAGTCCAGCGTATTGTAGAGCGAAGACAG
The DNA here is from genome assembly GCA_012978405.1 of Pseudocercospora macadamiae. Taxonomy (NCBI): domain Eukaryota; kingdom Fungi; phylum Ascomycota; class Dothideomycetes; order Mycosphaerellales; family Mycosphaerellaceae; genus Pseudocercospora; species Pseudocercospora macadamiae. The sequence continues at coordinate 39,117 of WRNY01000070.1, forward strand.
GAAGCATAGCACCAAGAATGAGTTCAGCAGCGGAAGCCAGCGCGCCGAAGAAGCAAAGAAAGAAAATCGCCAGCATTTTCCTTCCCAACTTCAAGTTAATTGGGTCTCGTGGATCCTGCAAACGATATTAGCAGACGTCGTGTAAGATTCGAACATGGGATTGCGTATTATCGCGTTAGCACACACTGCAAGGCATCAAAACATACCTTTGTAGGTGCGGGCTGCTTGACCAGTAGACCGTCTCTGTAGAGTAGACCATCCTGCGCTTGCTCCAAGGTACTCGTGTCTGGATGCTTCAAGTACTCTTGACTCGATGACTTGCCAACGACTTTCTCTGATCCCGCCACGGAATAGCTGGTCCCGGTCACATTCTTTTCCATGGAGGGCAATCGGTCCAATGCGTGGAAGTCCTCTGCTGTGAAGACATTCCTGTCTGTATCTCTCACTTGCGCAGGTCGGGCGATTGGTCGCGGCATCTTGCGCAATTCGTACGGGCTCATGAAAGAAGACCCAGCAGTGACGGTGTGATGTGCTCTGCGAACGTTGGACCAGTCCAGCTAGCGCTCAACATGCAGCAGCGGCAGCAGTGTGAAGACGAAGGGTTGTGTCGTGTCGTGTGATGTGATGATAAGAATACGCAGTTGACTTTCTGATGAAGCAACCCTATGGACTTCTAGAAGTCGAGAGGTGTGGCAAGCTAAGTAGCGTACCCAAAGGTGGCGGCCGGCATAATGCGACGTGATAGGCTTTTGTTCTGGGCTTAATTTCGTCGTGAACAGGGTGGTACAGAATGCGGAAAGTTACTGGAGAGTTCACACAAGGACATGGGGACGGCGAGCATCTGTGCGTCTCCTATTCGACCTCTCGTTTTGGCACAACAGCCGTTTCCTGTTTACCCCGCGAAACGTTGTGAAGATCTTCGAGTTGGCGTTGTACGCTGTGCTCTGCTCCAAGCGCCACATCGTCGTGTTTTCGAACGAGTCAATTTCTGGCCTCGGCTTGCTCTATAGTCGATGGACGAACTCTCGTTGGCTGCTTAGAACGGTACCGCTCTTGGTTCCTGCAGGTCAATGGATCGAAGGTACGGTCCGTGCAATCCCTCCATCCTCATTGATCCAGTCTCGCCGATCAGCATCAGTGGAGCAGGCAATTCTTGCAATATTTGTCTGCTCTGCGTCGACGCCAAGCCGGTCGATAACGCCGCTGGTAACAGCACAGAGAAAGTGCATGTACGAGGGTGGACGATGTGTGTGCAGGACGATGATGCCGCGGTGAAAGGTGCAGCCAAGTACCTGGTTCTTTCGTACTGCAGCTGCCAGGGTCGCACGCTCACCGTTTAGCCGAGTGTAGGGATTGGCGTGTTGGGGACAACGTGTATAGAAGCGGACTGCAGGCCTGATGAAACAGATTCTCAAAGTATGCGCACTTCGCAGCATCTTCTTCAGATGCAGAGACATTGCTTGCTGTGTTCCGTATACTGCGTTGGGAAACAGAGTCAGCAAAGACATTGACAGGAGCATACCAAGACCAGCATCTAGCGGCACTCGCGGCAATCTATCTCAAGCATCAGCTTGCTGTGGAAAGTAGGAGGTACTTTTGAGCTCCAAGCTCTCGAAGTGGAATATTCTCGGGTCGAACACACACGTACTCAGCTTTTCGGTAGTAGAAATGCCCCACGAGCCATCCTCCGAATCAGAACTCGTTGCGACCGAGTATGGAGGCGAGAGACATGATGACATTCAGAAGAGGTTATCCCCATGTACTCATTACGAACGGTCTGTCGGGTATCTTCAAGATCTTAGCCAACCTGGTGACAGCAGCGGTCGGTCAAGGGATACCTGTCCGGCACAGACTCAGCGTGTAGCACACCTCGGCTCTTTCTCAGGTATGTATATGCTCGTGAAGATACCCAGGGTTGCTGGTAGTGGTTATCGGGCACGGAGTCGTTGACATCGAGTCGTCCAATACTGATATCGATTTGATATCCGTGGGTGACGAACGACGATAGCAGCTCAAGTACTCAGGTACGATGCTCTTATTTCCTATACACCCGTGTGACGATCGTATGGGTACCTGGCGGGAGTGAGCTGAGGTGAGCACTCTACGAAGTGCTCTAATGATACTGGCGCCGGTTGTCACCCGGGAGTAATGTAATAGCGCCTTATAGCTTTGAGTTCGGGTTCTCGTAGCAGTCAAGTCAAGCCAGGCAGGCTTCTACATAGAAGGATACTTGAAAGAAGTGAACATGCGATGTCCTTTCAAGCACATCACTAGAATCATCAATAATCGTAGAATCTGTCTTGTAAACGCCGCTAATGATACGCAAGACACGCCACTGCCTGATCATCTGTTGTAATGGCATGCGCAACGCATGTTCTATCATCTGTACGGTCATCATTCGTCAATCGGAGATCATCAATGGCACAGCATGCCAGTACAAGGCGACTCCATGAATCTCACCAACCGAATTTCTCCACAGTCACCTCAACGTCTCTGCCTTCCCAGATCATCTTCGCACACGTGTTTCTCACGTCTCTATTCATACCGTCTGGTCCCGAAACCACAACACCAACCTTCCCATCACTATTGGTTCCAACTTCGTCAATCAAGTCTCTCAGTAATTCAGAGACATTAGGTCTTCCATGCATTCGACTTGGTGGAGGGACAACGACCCGACAACCCAATTCTGTCAGCTCACTAAGCCTCTCATCTCCAATCCAAGAGACGTGACTCGCGTCCTGTATAACCCAGATGAAAGCAACATTGGGACGTGCTTCTCTTTGGAGATGAAGTAAGTGCCAGAGCATGGGATACGCGACTGCGAGACCACTTCCTCCGGCAACGATGACCGCCGTGTCGGAAGCTTCGAGCATTTCCAAGGCGTGGAGACTTCCATACGGGCCATCGAGGCGAATTGTAGCTGAAGGATTCGTCTGAGCGTACTGGAGAAGGTCGCGGCTGAAACCACCTTTGGCCCGTATGATGAGATTGAACCAGGCATGTCCCGTTTGGGTAGGAGCCGCGGAAGCAATGGTCATAGGATGAAATTGAACTCGGTGCTTTCTTGAAATGCTGGGGACGGTGATGAAGACGTGTTCGGAAGGCAGCCATCCGTATCGCATGTCATGACCGAACCAATTCCTCCAGGTCTTTGTCCTGGAAGGAAGCAAGGACCAATTCCCAGAGACTTTGACCGTCTCTCCATCTTCCATAACGGTTAGGTCCGCATTGATCTCCGTGCTTTTAAGCCCCAATCTCCAGACCAGTCTATCCAGCCCGAATATGATCAAGGCAACCTCAGTGTAGGGTCGTGCCATGTGATGGTGTAACCAAAGCAATCCCAAAGCTGCGGCTTGTAGAAATACATGACTAGCCAAGAACACCTCATACCACCACTCTCGAAAGCTGGAGAGGGAAGAAAGATACAGTGCCTCGTAAGCTACAAAGGCCCCGACGCCCCACGCGATGTAGTGTATCGTCAAGAAGCCCCAGAGCGAGAGGAAAGTCTGGAGGAAGTTATACCAGGCTAACACCATGCCTCCGAAGTGCAGTAATGCAAGGAAGCAGAGCCATTCGCCTTGTCTACGATGAATGAGATTTAGGTTTTCGTAAGAATCTCCCGTCAAACGCTTTATGGGTTGGTTTTTGGCGGCCATGAGATAGAGCCATGGCAGGTTTGCAACGAAGAGGAGACCGGCGCGATCGGCAAGAATGTCGACAGCGCTCAGGGTAGAGAAGTCGATATTGAACAAGAGAAAGAACAGGTTCAAGGCTAGAAGGAGGAGGATGATGAATGTTGTGTAGTTCGAGGGGACGATCCTCCGGACAATTGGAAGTGGTGGTGGTTGGTAGGTCAAAACCGCTCTGACATAGCTAAACGGCCGGAAACCACGTATTCGACGAAAATCGGATATTTGATGTGTAGGTGCAAGAAGTGGACTCAGAGCCGAGATCTCTTCGTCAGGCTCTGCTTTGGTTGGGGGAGTCGCATCGCCTTCGCGAGTGCTGCTCGACGAGCTGCTTGCCCAGCCCGCATCATGTTCGGGTGTGCATTTCACAGCGGCGATGCCATTCTTGAATGTGTCCGTGTCGCGCTCTGTTTCTGTATCGCTGCTCTTATGCTGCTCCTGGGCAGGACTCTGTATTTGCTTCCGACGCGCTCGCCGCTGCCTACTCCGCCGCTCGTGCCATCTGTATGCTGCGGCAACGAGGACAATGCTCAGCACGGCGCCTTGGTAGGTGGCAATAAACCATCGAGAGAATTTGAAGCCTTCGACGAGGTTCTGGAAATGTCGCCTTTGCTCAGGTGTTATTATGCCGTCGTCTGGGTGCAACGCGCTCCGGCTGCGAAGGCTGCGATGTTGCCTCGGATCAGATAACGATGACTCCGATCTTTCGACGACTGGGGAACCTAGGTATGTGGTGAAGACGATATTAAATAGATCGTCCATGTTCTAGAAGGTCTTGGATGGACATAAGAAGGTAAGAATCGACTTTAGGCGTTGAACGAAGTAGATGTCGGTCTGATCATCTGTGCTTGCTCGTGATGTCGACGGCGTGGGATTACGATCTTTCACCTACTGCTTGGCACCAAGCCTGTTGCGGAACGATATCGGCAGCTGATTGACTGTCCAAAATCAGATGTGCCATCGAGGGCAGTGTACATATGGAATCTCGAGTCTTGGAAACCATTGAGTGCATCGGTCACCTTACAGCGTGGAGTCAATTTCAATTCTTTCATTCAGTGCATCTTATCTAACATGGAACCGTTTCCATGATGTCGCGCATCAGCACATGCAAGCCCGTGCCATTCGCTTTCTTCCCGACCAACGCCAATATGCAGGATGCTCATTACCTTACTGCGCTCTGATCGCATTGCCGAGAGCGCCGCCAGTGAAGCCTTGGCCTCCGCCCCTACGCGGAGCACCGCCACCTCCTCCACGTCCGCCGCGGCCTCCACGACCGCCACCACGACCACCACGTTGAGCGCCTTGCCGGTCAAAAGCGTTAGCAGTGCCCTGTGTCCGCTGCTCGAGTACTCTCTCATTTGACTCAATGAGGTTTTGAGCCTTGTCGGAAAGGGTGAGTGCCAAGCTCTGCAGTCTGCTGAGCTCAACACCCTTGCGGAAGATGATGGCGCTGTTGATCTGGTCTAGCGCGGCAGCGAGGTCCTCGTGATGAATCATCTTGCTGACGATGGCTGCAACCTTGCGAGGCTCGAGATCAAACATGCCAGCGAGGGTGTCGATCGATAATGTGTCATAGAATGGAGCGTAGGTGAACAGATAGGTTCGGAGACCTTCCTCTTGTATTTGTACCTCGAGCATCTGCTTGATCTCGGCGGCCTTCGGTAGTAGGTCCCATATCTTGATGCTGGTGATGAAGTCGGCTGCCTTCTTCCACTCGCCTGCGGCAAGAGCCTTCGATGCTTGCATAACGTGATCACGGGTATTCTCTGGCGGCCCCGTGAAGATTTGGCGTTCGTGGTATTCAAGCATGCGGCGGTACGACTTCGAGATAACACGCTTCTTTAGGTCAGGGGAGCTTCCTGATTGAGCCAGAGTGGGGATCTCGAGGAGCATAGAGCACGTCAAGTACACGCACTCGAGCAGCTCAAGGTTGATGTGCATATGGAATGGCAGCTGGCGCTGTCTCTCAAGTCGCTCCTGCTCGGGAGTGATCTGGGAATACCGCTGCATCTGGAGACCTTGTGCAAGAAGTTCCTTCTGTCTCTGGCTACCGCAGATGTCCTGGAGAGCGGTCTGGCATTCGTAGACAAGGCCGGCGCGGAATGCGCAGAGGCCAACTTGTGTGAGGGTGCGGTTGTAGAGGATTTGAGTGTTGACATCGAAGCTGCCAATGGTTTCCTGAAGATGCGACATGAGCATCATGTCGCGGGCCTTGTAGTAGTTGTCGTGCAAAGCGAGGAAGTAAATATGGCAGAGCATTGCTCGGCCTTTGATGATACCTTCGGCGTGCTTGAAGAGGTAGACTGAAAGGATGGAAACCAAGTTTGCGATGTCTTCTCCTTGTGCCCGTGGAGTGATGGTGGAGTCGAGCTTCGGCGACACATCCTTCCAAGTATTTTCTTCCAGGATGCTCACAACTTGAGAAGGCTTGAAGTAGATGTGTTCAAGTCGTCGCTGGACAACGCGGTTGACGCTCTCTTGCGACAAGTCAAGCTTTGGCTCTGCCTTGAGTCTCTCGGCGTAGATTTGAGTGCGGACGATATTGGTATAGAGGATACCTTCGTCGGTCAATCGCTCGACATACTCACTCGTGTGAGGGTCAACGTGTTGCAGCACTCGTGTCAGCTCGTCGTCAAGGCGCTCAACGAAAGACACAACACTGCCTGGAATCTTGAAGATCTCGTTGGCGGTGATGGTGGGCTGCTTCTCATCGTCCTCCCATTCCTCGGCATTTTCAATGATCACAATGTTTCGGTTGGATTCGAGTACGCCAAGTAGTTGAGCAAGCTCTTGCGATGCCAGTTTCCACTGCTCCTGAGACATCTGCGAACCGGTTCCGGATGTCAAGTCAAACCGGGTGGCGATCAAAGTAAGCAAGACCCGGATGCGCTGGTACTCGTTCTGGGCCACGTCCAACAGTTTCTCCATGATCTTGATTTGCTCCAAGCGATCCGTGTTCTTCCTGCCTCGCGACTCAACGATGGACCTGAGATGCTTGAGAATGCTCTCGGGAGTGTAGACCATGGCCTTTCCACCTGCGCCAACCATTGTGAATCCGTCATCGTCTGCATCAATCTGACTGGCGTGTTGAACCAGGGCAGTCTTGGCCTTCTTTGGCTTTGCTGATGCGGTATCTTCAACGACATCTTCCTTCATGAACTCGTCGGGGTCTTTGCGGTACTCCTCAATCTCAATCTGGTAGTCGCGGTTGTTTTTGCGGATCTTCTGTCGCAGAGCGTTGAGACCTTTCTGCGCGATTGGGTTCATCTTCTTTGGGGTGACTTTCTGCTTCTCGAAGGCTTCTTGCACCTGGTTCTCGAGATCTGACACGGTCTGGATGTACATCTTGGGTGCTTTGCCGTCCAGGTCACGGATCAGCGTGGGCAGCTGGCGATTCATCTTGTCGTAGTGTTCGTTGATGTTGTTCCAGTCGCTGATCTTGAGGCCATTCTCAATCAGGCGGATAATGCCCTCCAGCTCGTCGAAGCGCTTATCTTTGGCGGACTTGACGACGGTGACCTTGTCTTCGTCGCTCTCTTCGGACTCGTCGGATGCCTCACGCAAGAAACGACTGGCGCCCGTCTTACCTCCCTCGTCGTCGCTGCTGGAGTCGGAGTCAGATGCCTCATCATCTTCGCTTTCCTCCTCGGACGACTCGTCCTGCTCCTCTTGCTCCTCGCCTGAGTACAGCTCCTCCTCGTCGCTGCTGCTCTCGCTCGAGCTGTCGCCTGCGTGGAAGAATCGAGACATGGTGTGCGGGCGGCGTGGTGCACAAAAGCAAAGATGCGTCGGTCGGCTCTTGCCTGCGTGGTGTCGCGTTCGCGTTCGTTAGTGTTGGATGTTGAGTCACCGCCGCGACTTGGGAAACGATCTTGAGACCCTTCCGCCTGGCGTGTCGGTGTTGAAGTCGAAAATGTGCCCACACGGAAGTTGCCGCCCTCTGAACTCTTGGCGCGCCGCCCCTCAATCACGCTTCACTCCTGCTTCCGAGATTTCACTTCACCTTCACCTTTATCATCGTCATCTTGATCTACATGTAGTTTTAACATATCCTCAGACGATGCCTTGGGCAGCATTACACCAATGAGATGACAATGATGATAGGGTTAGTCATTGTTTGCCAAGACGCCAAAGCTCCGCGGTCAAGTCGCGTCAGGAGCTTGATATCTCCTTGATCTTGCAGGTGCTTCACGCGACAGAAAGTAGTAATGTGTACGTTCTGGCAATGGAGCAGTCGTGCATCGCGCTCAATGCTCCATGACATAGCAGAACGAGAGCCGAATCAAAGATGGCAGCGAGACCACAGAGACGCAAACGACCTTCAACCTCACCTCCCACCATGACAGACAGTATGTGCCGATACGGACAAGCATGCATATTGGACTGCAGTCAATCATCGAGAAAGGTCACTCTACAACACGTGCAACGATGGTTGCAGGCAGAGTATGGCGGTGTAGGTGAACCGAAGATGTCCCTTACCACCTAGCACACTCAATGCACCCAAGGATGTGGACATGCAGGTCAATATGGAGCTTCAAACCAGGGAATATCACGTGTCTTCTTCGCAAATACCCACTGCTGCACGCGACGTTCCTGTTGGCCTATCGCAGAATTCTTTCTTCCACATCGCTCTTTGGTGTGCAAAGTATGGCAGCGATCCCCCTCTCAACGCTGGAACCCAAGGCTTTGGATATCAACAACACTCGGCTCCAGGACGAAGACGTGGACGCTCGAGACCTTGAGGTCACCAGCATCAAATCTGATCACAATGATCAGGATCCGCTGCTCGAGAGCGAACTTGAGGAAAATGCCAAAGATGATAACACGCGCAATGAAGGAGTTTCAAGCAGAAAAAGAGCCTGGCGGAGACCTGCGGTACGCTAAACACAGCATCACATGTGAAGATACTCCATTTGACGACCATTAGATGTACTGGCTAGTCCCAGTGTATTTGCTCTACACCCTCGGCTATGGAGGCATCTGGGTTCCTAAGCTCGACCTTATTTACGATCTTACGTGCCGTAGCTACTGCATCGAGCATCAATGCAGTACGACACCGAACGCTACGGCAAGCAAACTCCTTTACGCAAGGAACGAGGAGTGCCGTGCATCTGAGATACAAGGCCTTGCCGCGGAATTTGTGATGGGCTGCAATCTGCTTGGGGGAATCATGTCAATTTTTACTTGCCCCAAGTTCGGTGAGCTCAGCGATCTCCATGGACGAACGAGGATCTTGGCAGTCGGTGGATTGGGCATGTTGGTCAACTGCATCTTGACCATTGTCGTGGCCACTTTTCCGGAAACCTTCCCGCTGCCATGGCTTTATGCGACATACGTTCTCGAATCAGTACTCGGTCCCTACGCTTCAATCATGGCCATTGTCAACTCTTATGCTGCAGATATCACAACGCCACAAGAAAGGAATGTAGCATTTGGGTACTTGCAAGGCTGCCTCTATGCGGGAGTTGCTGCTGGCCCGTTAATCGCTGCCGGCGTCGTTCAGCTCACTGGCAGTGTCGTCCTGGTCTTCTGGCTTGCGCTCTTCGGCGTGGTCGTGTTCATGTTCTGCATGGCGTTCGTGGTTCCTGAATCCATGACTGAACATCAGCGAACCGTCGCACGTGCTGCCTATCAGAAGCGGAGAGCAGACAGCGATGGTCGCTCTTGGTACGCTCGACTCAAACCCCAGAGCTTACTGGCCTCTTTGAGAACACTCTGGCCGAAGGGACGTGGCACGTCTCCAATTCTGCGGCGTAATCTGGTCTTACTTGCGATCATAGATACCACACTAGAAGGCATCGTTCGGAGTTCATTCAGCATCATAGTATACATCTCCATACTACGCTTTGGCTGGGACACGTCGGCAAAATCTGTGTTCATGGGTGCAATCAACATAGTGCGCGCTGCAGGCCTCGTGCTTCTGCTACCACTTATTACCTGGTACTTCAAGCGGAAGAGCGGTAAAGAGACGCAGTCGCCGACTAAGCGTGGCTGTGACAACTTCGATCTTGGTCTTATTCGTTGTGGGGCTATCTTGAATTGTCTGGGCTGGACAGGTTACGCAATAGCAACATCGCCGGTTCTCTTTGTGATCTCTGGCACTTTCATCGCGCTCGCAGGGATCGGACGGCCGGTCGTACAGTCCTCCCTTACCAAACATGTTCCCTCAACGCAGACCGGGCTTTTGATGGGGGCGACTGCCTTATTGTACGGGCTGATGAGAGTTTTGTCACCCATTCTGATGAACGGATTCTACACAGCTACTGTTGGCTTTATGCCCGGAGCTACTTTCGCATGCTTGGGCGCAGTGTGCGCACTCTTGTCTGCATTCGCATTTCTGCTCAGACCAGGAGTCTTCATTGATGACACGGAGTTGCAGTGATCGATGCATTGTGGTCTATTCAGCATTCTAGCTCTAAGAACATCGCTCAACGTTCCAGTCGAGTATCAACATGCTTTCTGAAGGAGATACACGGACCCATCATCACGCTCATTCCGCCATTCGTTCGTCACAGCAAGGCCGGCATCACGAAAGAGCAGTCTCAACTCGGCTTGGCCGTATTTATACGACTGGCTGAGGAAAATGTGCTCCCCCCTCGCAATCTTGATCATGTCCTTCATCTCTGGATCATAGGACGACGTAGCTTCGAATGACAAGGCTCTGCTGGCTCTGACAAATCGCTGTAGACAAGCATGATCAGCATGACTAGCTTGCTCTGGGCCATATGAGGGATACGACTTACGATATGTCTTTTCCGAAGAGCGTCCCATCGAGCAACATACTCCCAGTCTCGAGCATCCTGTAATGCTAATGCGGCGCTGCCGCCAAGTATCTTTCCTGCATTTCGAATTCCATTCTGGGCATATTTGCGCCAATGGATAGACTGCGATCCGTATGCCGCTGCCAGACGTGCAGGATCTTGACAACTATCGATGCCTACGAGTATGCAATCCCCAGGACCAAGAGACGCGACATGTACAAAGTTGCGCAACAGAGAGACAGCTGCTTCAGGTTCAAAGTTGGTGAAAGATGATCCCAGCCAAAGAAGGCATTTACGCTGCTCTTTTTGGCTGGATGCAGGACCGCGTGTGTGCTGAGAAGAAAGTTGGTCTTGCAAAGCCTGGAGGGCCTCCAGATACGAAGCACATATTCCATGGACCGCAATTTTTTGCTTCCCTGTCGACTGCTCCGGACACTGGTTCTCGTTGCGTAGGAACGACTTGCTTGCCAGTGCATTCGCTAGCCGCGCGCAAAGGTCATGGTACTGCAAGTCCACCTGCATGAAGCTCGTTAAATCTGCCAACATGAAGGCACAGCGCCAGAGTTCGACGTACGGCATAGTAACTTGCTTCCATTCTGTCATGATTGGTGGGCAGAGCATTGATCTGGCGATGCATGGATTCGAGGAGCACAAGAGCTTTGTCTGGTCGTCTGAATCTAGTCAGTCGACTCTTGAACTTCGACGAGTGCCTACTCTTACCCTGCTCCAAGGTCAACCACATTCAAGTGCGTCAAATCACCTGGTTTCGCAGGAACACCATCGAAGCCGAGTGCAGAGTCTTGTCTGGTACACTTCTGGCCCGCACTGCTGGACGCATCGAGAATTTTCGATACCTGTGAAATTCACCTTGAGACTAATGCTTGCCCGACATTGAGTAACACTCACGATCTCGTCCGCATGATTGCGCAAGATGGCGATTTCTTCTCGATACAGGTAATATCCATCACTATGCGTGATGGCTTCGTACAATCGGATGCCATCGCCCTCGTAAAGTACAGCTGAGTAAAGACGTCAGAGCTGGTTCCAAAAAGAGATGATGCCTTACCAATAGGAAGACTTTTTGACCAGGACAATGTTCTTCCATTCTCGTCAACAATCCAATTCTGCTCATCTACCTGCGTCAGGCTGCGGATGATTTGCTCTCGGGATGCTGTATCGTGGCCATTCAGCCTCTGACCACGCAGATTTATCACGTCGACCGATGTAGCTGTTGGTCTATTGGGCGACATAGTGAAAGCACTTGGAAGCGTATTAGGCGCTAGAGACTGGTACGAAGCTTCAGCAACGAAGGACGGATTGATTCATTCGAGAAACAGTGTCACTCATCTCATGACTACGGCATTTCGATCGCTTCCCGACGCAAGTACGCAAGGTATGTAACAGCACACCGCCCAAGAGCTGTGTGATGTGCTCAAAAGCTGTGATTGAGGAATGAAGACCCACATCATTCGATCACAAGGCTGCGTGGTTGTTTGGACATGCCAGCACCTGGCGATACGACAAGCATCCACGGCCGGAACGGCACTTGCCTGTACTGGCATGAGCATTTATTCACCGACGAGAAACCCTCGCCTCGGCCCGTCTCCACCCAGCTAACCTTCGGCAGGGTATAGACGATCCTGGTTTCAAAGTGCAGAGTGTGTCACATCAGGCTCTACTGCACTCGCTTTTTATTGCCACCACGTTTTTGGTCATGCCATTGCTACAGGCTTGCATGGTCTATGATCGGCTGATGGCTGTGTCACAAAGCAAGAGTTGCATCGATATTCCGCCACGACCCGAATTCAGCTCGGCATTATTGACAATGCGTGAAGTCGAAGTCAGCAACTCGTGATCACGCTCAGGTTTTGTGCTCTCTGGATCAGGACACCACCACTGAACGCGTCTCAGGTTGCGATCATGGAAAGGAGTCGGCGCCATGACAGTATACCTGCTGTGGGCCTTACAGCTCGAGAAGCCAGCGAGCTTGTCAAAGGACATCTATCATCGGATGCTGAACCTGCCCTCAATCTGGCGGGCTACCACAATACTTTCATGGAGCGGGAGATCGAAGACATCATGTTCGAGCATCTGGTACTCTCTCTTGCGTCATGACCTTCAAGCAGTCTCACTGACTCTTGGTAGCCGAAAAATATCACACATCACGAGGCCTACCCAGCATCGAATGAGGTTGAACGTGACTGTGTGACGATGATTGCGGAGCTATTCAACTCACCTGTCGACTCCAACGGACTCACTGCTGTAGGGACTTCTACTGTTGGCTCCAGCGAGGCAATCATACTTGCTGTCTTGGCAGCCAAGCGACGATGGGAAGGCAAGTCTAAAAATTCTGGGGGTCGATAGCTGTCGCTGATGCTGAGAATGCAGATACGCGCAGTGCTCAAGGACAGTCGACCACTGCACCAAACATGATTACAAGCTCATTAGCCCACGTCTGTTGGCAGAAAGCGGCTCTATATCTGGGTATCGAGCTACGATTCTGTGGCATCTCCGAAGAGACCCTGGCTATGGAAGTCCATCAAGTAATCGATCTTATAGACGAGAACACCATATTGATTGGTGCAGTCCTCGGTTCCTCGTTGACGGGAACTTATGACGACGTTCAATGTTTGAATAATCTACTGATGGAGAAGAACAAATCCGCTGGATTTGACATCACGATCCACGTTGACGCGGCCTCAGGAGGGTTTGTCGCGCCTTTTCTGGCTCCTGAGCTTGTATGGGACTTCAGACTTCCTCTCGTAAGCTCGATCAACACTTCTGGTCACAAATGTAAGAAGTGTGCGATGTCAATGAAGTGTGGTTAAGCTGATATCGATAGATGGGTGAGCGTAGACATACCCGCATCGACCCCAATAGTACTGACATATGCATGAGTCTTACGTATGCGTCGGTCGGGTGGGCCTTATGGCGATCGAGAGAGCTTTTACCTCGAGATCTACTGTTCACTGTCGACTACTGCGGTGCCTCTCACATGGTCTCATTTACGTTGAACTTCTCGAAGTCGGCGGTCAATGTTATTGGCCAGTATTATCAATTGATGAGACTTGGTTTGTCTGCAGTTTTGACAATGGAGCCATAGAAGCTCACTTCTTGTAGGTAAATCCGGATATGAGGCCACTATGCGCCATCTAGCAAATGCGGCAGATCGAATCGCGCAAAGCATCGGAGCCATCCAAGACGGCGCTTGTTTTCGTGTTTTGAGCAAGAGGGATAAGCATGGTCTCCCGGTCGTGCTCTGGTGCTTGAAGCAAAGATTGTGCTATGATGGTAGGTTCCGCGACTGTTCCGGTATTTTATGATGCTAATTTCAAGCTAGAATATACGATCGCTCGTCGGCTTCGAAGCAAAGGTTGGATCATACCAGGTATCTATTCATGTTCGGAGCTTGGTGGCCTCTGCTGAGATCGTCTAGCCTACGAAGTCAACACTTCAACATCTTCTTTCACTGTAATTCGCGTCATTGTCCGCACTGATCTCACTGAAGAACGCTGCGCTATGTTCCTTTCTGATCTCAGCAATGTAAGTGTAGCTCGACTGAAGACTTCACAGCTTGCGATAACACTCGAAAGGTCGTACTAAGCTTGGAGGCAGAAAGCGTCGGAGATGTGGTGGCTGCTAAACTATAGACTACTAGATCGAATGAAGAGCTTACAACTTCGAGTCATGTTTCCAGCCTTTCGCGTCCTTGAGATGCAGCTTCGGTCTTCTTGCTCGCTCTTCAAGCCCTGGAAATCTCCCAATGCGATCTGGTCGCCATTTCCACAGCTCCGACAGCTCTTGGTCCAGTTTCCCTTCCATTGCCTGGACAATGTACTTTCCAACGTTGGGCATGTTCTTGAAGGAGTGTCCAGAACCTCCTGTTGCAATCATCAAAGAATCGGGTGAGTCTGGATGATAGTCGATCAACCAGTTGTAGTCAAAAGCTATGTCCATTTAGTTATAGAGTTACGAGGTCACAAGGTGATACTCACTTTCCATATCCCAACATAACCTTGGCAAAGTCAGCACAGTGCTCACAAAAGATTGCGCAAGAGACCTACCTAGAAGACTCAATTTCTGCTTCTGTCAACTCAGACAAAATCCAGCGAGTAAATTCGATGGTCTTCTGTTGCGCTTCCCATGGCTGTGTGTCAGTCGGATGGTACGCTCCGTCTCGAGGGATGGAATGATGACCCCAGGGACGCATCGTATCCTTGATGTCGATGTACGAAAAGTCGGTGCTGTACACAATGATAAGTTACACAGCATTGAGGGTTCGACTCTCATAACTCACTTGCAAATCTTCATTATTCGATCCTTCTTCGGCGGGAAGCTGACATTATTAGGAACCACCCGCTATTAAATCTAGCCGACTCACCAATAACCTCTTCTGGAGCTACGATCAAGTCAGTCTCTGCCCTCATTAAGTATCGGATCTAAGGCAGGCTTACATATCTATTACAGGCATGTCTTTGTACCGTTCATACTGCTCCGGTGTCAATCGAACATGTGTGACCACATATGCGGTCTATAACACACAAGTTAGCGATAGCATGCTCAGCGATATCCAGAAAGTAGAACCTACAGCTTGCAGTTGGCACTTGAAATCTACCAAAGTATCGCTGTACGCTCCAACAGTGAGGACGATCTTGTCAGCGTACCAAATCGTTCCATCCTCGGTCTCTACTCCGCAGACCGCAGTAGAAGGCTCTCGTCTCTTTAAGCTCACGACAGTGCCTGGCTTTCCATGAACGAAATGAATTCCGAGTTTGCAACACTCCCGATACAAAACCTTCATAGCTTCAATAGAATCTGCCCAACCGGCATTTTGGTTGAAGATTGCTCGGAAATCCTGTTTGCGTTCTTGATGTCGCCGATCGTAGCCCAAGAATGGGAATTTCTCAACGGCAGTTCGCCAGTTTGGAAGCTCAATGACCTTGGATGAATCGCCGTGAAGCTTTGTATTTTGACAAGAACGATCGTACGCCTGAACACGACCGAGCTCAGTAGTGCCGTCGGTGCCCCATATCCTGGAAGCATGTTAATTCATGAGGCCTAGAGAGGCTGATTGTCGTAGACTCACCAACCTGTGTGATGGAACACATCCTTGAAGAGAGGTTCTTGCCACAAATGGAAGGCCTCGTGCGCGAGCCGGGTGTAGATTGGATCAACGTACTCGGTACGAACGATCTGCTCGCACCGTCAACCGTGTCTTTGCAATGTCTGTACGCAGCGTTACGAAGTGGCGAGCTTTACCTTGTTTAGATCGTAGCCAGCAGATGATGGCGAAGGCACAGGCCATCGATCCAAGCAGCGAATATTTGTGTACCCAGCCCGAGCTAAGTGCCATGCTGTTGACAGACCTTTACATCCGAATCAACAATGAGACATAAATATGTAATTTCCCACTTACCGAATGTTCCAGCGCCGACTATGAGAATTGCCGTTGACCTATCCATTGCGATAGATGTATGACAGAGGAAGCAAGCCTTCAGAAGAATAAAGTTGATCTCTGTCGCTGCTTTGATTAATTCTGCATTGAGTATATC
Organism: Pseudocercospora macadamiae; assembly: GCA_012978405.1. Classification (NCBI taxonomy): domain Eukaryota; kingdom Fungi; phylum Ascomycota; class Dothideomycetes; order Mycosphaerellales; family Mycosphaerellaceae; genus Pseudocercospora; species Pseudocercospora macadamiae. The sequence goes on from WRNY01000070.1 coordinate 55,119, forward strand.
GATCTCACCACTACAACTCAGAGAATGACAAGCTGTCCAAACATTGAGTCGGATACGCTACCCGCCATCAGCTCATAGTCAGCTCAATGCACCTCCCGAAAGACGTTGACTATCAGAGTTTCAGAGTGTATTGCCTGACTGTGATTGTCCCTGTAGAGGGAGTGATGCTCTCCTTCACGATGCGTGCCGAAGATTGAAAGAAGTGCAGCCGTCCTCTACCCCCTTACGCTATGGACTCAATCACGTTGTGCCTCCCTGACCATTGAGACGAGTAGCCAATTTAGCCTCCACTGTACCTGACCAGCTCTGCTAGTATCGAACCCACGAGATCCGCCGGCCCAAGCGGTCAGGAGATCAATCAATCGATCAGTACAGGCTGGAACCCATGGTTCTCTACGCGCCCCAAGACATGATAGATAACAAGCCTTGCATGTTCTTTTCAATATGCTGTTTATCACATGCGGTACAAATTCGATTGCTAATTTCCAGCGTTCTCGGCATGCATTACGGGACGACCGGAGTTGACTTTTGCAACTGCTTAATCACAAGTGATGCCTCGATGCCGACTTCAGGCGGATCTCAGACACACCATCGAAAATTGGAAGTACATTGACTTCCACCCTGGGATCAGACGCAACGAAAGCATTGAACTCCCTGACCAGCTTCCCAGCCTGTTCCCAGTGATTCAAGTCCAGCGGTTCTGGAAGATTCGTGATGTTGCTGGAGCCGACGGCGAAGCTTCTAGCAAAGACTAATAATCGTCAGCATGTTGATCCAAGATTTGCTTGGAACTGTCATACCGTTGTCAACCAACATGACACCATCCGGTGCAAGAAGATTGTAGTCCAGAATTTGTGATACGATTGGCTTGTACGCGGAGAATTCGAGATCGACAAAAATGATATCAAAGGGTTCGTTCAATTGTTGCAATCTAAGGGAGTATACTCAGCTTCCAGCAGTGCACAGTGCGACATGGGACTTACGCATCTTCGGCTGATGCCTGTATCACCCGGATGCGATCACTATACCCAGTAGACTGAAATCTCGCCTGTGCCTTGGCAGCGAGAGTTTCATCCATTTCGATTGTAGTTATCTGATCATCTTGTTAGCGTATTCATGGCCAGAGATGGTGATATCGGTACCTGTCCTCGGCTCCTAGCAGTCCCCTCGTACCATGCTACCGCGCTGAGCCCAGTGTAGCATCCTATGTCCAGCACTGCCGAGTGGGCGTGATCAGCTGAGCCCTCACATTGGACATGGTGGACCTACCCCGTCTTGCTCCCATGTCGCGGGATTTTTGTAGCATCCACTGTGCCTAGGCAACATGAGAGATAGCGACTTATGACCTGACGCGATGGAAATGCGTACCTGCAGGAGGGATGAGGCGCGATCAGCATCCTGGAAATTCTCGATTGTCCACTGAGCATGTGACTGGAGGGCTGGTGAGATTCCGGTGGAGGAATCGAGTGAGTACTGGTCTAGTCGCCGAACGACATCGACCTAGCAACGTTAGCAACAACTACGCTCGCCGCCCACACGTCTCCACGGACCGGTAGTGATAAGAGGCTGCAAAGCATGATCGAAATTCCAAGCGTCAGGTCGTTGCGGTAGAATGGGACAATTAAGCACAAACTGTTGCTGTTCGATCGTTCAACTTTAGATATAGCCTTCAATGCACCTGTGGTAGCCTGATCTCCCGCATCACGATGCAATTTGCTCGATGTCACTCGTGTGTAAGCTACGCATTAAGTCCGAGCGGTGTGCGATAACCAGATGAGGCGGCATGTCAAATATGACCATGTAGCATCGAACGCATCATCCTGCCACCCTCTCTGTCAGATCAGCTGATGCTTCGCGGTCATATCAGGCTCAATAGTTACGACTCGCATACCACAAACGAGTCCAAGAAGCTAGGTGAGCAACGACGACGTCGTGGTAAGGTTGAAGGCATGCGGAAGGTCCGAGAGGCTCGATCCGGACCATGGCACCAGCAAAGTTTAGCAGGGGTATGGTCGGGCTCCAGGGAGTCGTACAAGTGCCCTGGAACGTGGTTGCTCCGAAGATTTACGTGGTCTAGAATCCAGAGCTGTGGGAGGCATTAAATGTCTTCTCACATCTGGAAAAGATGCGGTCAGTCGGCAAGACATTGGTTGAATAGCCTATAAGGCAGCCCCATGACGGGGATGTATGTGATTGCGACTGTATAATCCCATCCATTCAAAGGCCGAGATGCTGATTCGATCAGCCAATCAAATTTTACAATGCATGGAAGAGATGAAGGCATTTGACATGGCATGTTCGCGGAGCAATGCATCCTGTTTGAAAGTCCTGTGTTCCTTCAGGTCAGCCACGTCTTGCCATTGTACCTCTCCATTCTGTTACTCAATTCCTTACGGCACAGCATTCAGGATGACCGGACTTGATGAGGGTTCCAAAGACACCATGCTTGCAACAGTGCCACTAGAAGGACTCATCTCAAATAACCCAAGAGCCGTACAAAGACTCCTTGAAGCCGCCTCAAATGATGGTTGCTTCTACCTCGATATCTCAAGTATGAAGAATCTGTTCGATGCGTCCGACCAGATTGCCGAAGTTGCGGACTCATTTTTCAAGCTTCCAGTCAAGGAAAAGCTATATTATGAAATGGATCGGTTTACGAATTTGCACATGGGCGGGTTCGTGTTCCCTGGGTTGATTATTTGGCTTTGCTGATGATTGTTGGCCAGATATAAGACGATCGGGAAACACAGTGGCGTCAAACAAGGCAAGCGAGATGCCTTTGAGAATTTCTTAGTGCCATTGAACGCCTTGGTCGGACTAGAGGACAATCTTTTAGCATGGCCTCCCCCGATCGGAAACCACCTCGATTTGTTGCGCTGGTTCGAGATAGAGTGCCACAGAGCATGTCAGCTTATCTTGGAACGATTGTCAAGCATACTTGGGACTCAAGACGTACCTTTCCAGAAAAATCATCGTTTGACGGAGCTATCAACCACGTCTCTAGCGTTGTTGAACTACCCACCCTCATCAGTTCTCAGTGAGGGTAATTCAGGCCATATGGCACACACGGATGTGGGCTCACTCACTCTATTGTTCACCAAAGAACCAGGACTGGAGATCTGGCGGGAATCGACATCTTGTTGGACACCTGCTCCGCCTAAGCCGGATTGTGTCATAGTCAATGTCGGTGATGCGTTGAGCTTCATGAGCAGCCAGCGACTCAAGAGTTGCTTGCACCGAGTGGTACCAATCACTGGGTCTGCACGCTTTTCTCTTGCGTTCTTCCATCGGCCAGAGTTGGCTGCGAGGTTTCACGACAGCGAAGGAAGGGAGTGGACCGGAGAAAGCTGGCATCGTGCAAAGTATCAGCTGTTCAGAGCGGACAACAAAGTGCAGGCGTCAAATTCGCTCTTGACCGGCCGAATGAATTTCCTAGGACATATCGATGAGCGTGGCAGGACTCAGGTGACTGCGTGAACCATATAGTGGGGAAAGATTGTCTATACGGCTCGACGGCCGCTGATTCTAACTTTTTCGAGGACTCCAAAGAGAAAGTCAAATTCGCTGTAGCCATTATCGCGTTCAGAGAGTCTTTTCAATCATCTTGATACCTTCTTGCTCAATCTTTTCGCGAATAGGCTCACATATCTCAGTAGAGTAAGGTGCCAGTATGCCTGGATTGTTGAAGGCCGGGTGGCCATCGAGAAGAAGCTGGGTGGCGATGCCGCATGTGACGCCGACGGATAGTGACATGCCTGAGTAACCTTTTGGATTGCCAAATAGCTCTAGGGTAGAGGTGCGTGTTTCCTACCCTCAGCGTTAGTCAAACCTGCAGAAGGTGAAAGAAAATTTTGAATTCACTTACCGTGCTGCCGTCCGACCACTCGATCACGAACTTGTGCTGAAGCATAACAAGGTCTCTTTCTCCAGGTTTGAAGCTCATTCTGTTTTGCAGGTGCTCAGCGAGGGTATCAAGTAGGCTGCCCTTCACGGATGGCTTGGTGTCCGAGAACAAGTCCATCCAGCGGAGCCCATCAATTACATAGTCTTGCTCTTTCGGATCAGCATAGCTTAGGATCTCTTTGACGCGAGCAATCAGAGATCTGGGTAGTGATAAATTAGCGCTTGCTATCTGTGGCTTGCACAGTGGAATGACTTACGCTTCGGTGGAGTCGACCGCATTCACAGCTTTCGCAGTGGCTTCCGCCCATGTGACACCTTCCGTCAGCCATGACTTAGGCTGCGTGTCTAGCCATCCAAGCCTGAGAAGTGCCCTTGTTAGCTGAGGGTTGCCGTCGTATCTCAGAGAGCCTCTGATGACAGTCTGAGCTTCGGGTATGTTGTACATCTCCCTGAACGGTTTTGTATCGCGATTTGGATAGGCCAAGAAGTCATATCCATCAACGACGTGGTATGGAGTAGCAACGGCCATGAGATCTTCTGCTGGAATATCCACTTGCTTGCCATCCTTGTAGAAAGAAGCTGAGTTGCATTGGGACATGAAAACACCTCGCGGAGACCAAGAGAACTTCATTCTCAGTGGATTGTCAGCAATTGCAGGCTCTGGGACGCCGCCACAGTATGAATAAAACTCTTTAATCTGAGTTTTGAGTCAGATCAAGTTCCCAAAGCCACGATGCAACTGCACTCTTACCTTGCCATTCTGCGCATGCACCTCGCTGATTGTCTTCACAGCGTAGACATGGTCGACACCGGGATCCACCCCGACCTCATTCAATACCACAACACCAGCTCCTTTAATGCTATCTTCGAGTGCTTTGATGGCTGGCGAGACGTAGCTAGTTGTCACCACGTTCTTCTTGCTGCGGACTGCCGACTTGATGACCTTAGGATGATACACGTAAGGTATGAGCGATATCACGAGGTCCGAGGCAGCTATTGCTTTGTCGAGCTCTTCATCCGACTCGACGTCCAGGCGTGCTGACTTAGTGTGTTTGAGGCCCTGAGTCAACTTTTCTGCAGTCTCTAATGTGCGGCAAGCTGCAGACCGTCAGCATAGGTGAGAGTAATGGCACAGTCACCCCATACCAACTGTGATCTCATTCTTCCCATTGCGAGAGAGGTACTCAACGCAAGGCCGAGCGACCATGCCTGAGCCGAGGACTAGGATTTGCGTGAGAGCCATGGTGTGGTGATGTCGAGATGTGGGATTGATGATAGGGAAGAAAGAATGTTGCGAGGTACCCAAAGTCAATGCCAAGTCTAATGCAGGGCATCAGGGAAGAATTAGCCATATAATGGTGCTGGCGTGACTTTTGCCAGACATCAATGTATGCCGGCGGTGTCCAGACTCGGCGTTCAATCTTCCTATTCCTACGGAGTTCGTCGGCGAAAGTCTCTGTGGAGAGTTTTCTCCCTTTGGCTGAGCCAATACATTGTTCTCAAATATGCTCCACGATAGCCATAAGGATGTTTTGTGGCACAGCTTGTTGAAGATGAAGAAGTGTGATCAAATATCCTTGCTGCAGATAGGCCAGGGCAAGGAAGATATGGCAGCACATCGGCTCGGCGGAAGGACGGTTCGCGGCGTTCAATTCCGACGGGCAAGGCTGAGGCATGCTCTAGAGTGTCCATTCGGTCAATGGTAGAAATACGAGGAACGACAGCGCTTCAGGCGTGACTCGCATATGCTTGTGCCGTCTCCATTTGTCCACCTGCAGGTCTTGCCGGCGAGCTTCTCGGCTGATTGAAGTTCACCGCCCATTGTAGCGGCCCCAGTTGATTGTGAGGACATGTTGCGGCGGTCGAGAGGTAAGTGTGGTCGTTGTGTGTCGATCGGGGAAGGCCCAGACGCGTCTTAGAATGAGGAGTCAGGACGCGAGTGAGGAGCGGAGTGAAGTCCGGAGCTTGGCATTCACAATACAGTACAGTGTAGCCTATCTTTAGGGATATTTCGAGTAACGATATCTTAGTTGCAACGATACTTTCCTTGCTTATAGGCGTTCTGGGTGATAAATCGACATAGCGATATCGGCTGAGATCCTGCTGACGGCAGGGGTAGATCTTACCAAAATATTGGCCTACTTAGGGTAAATTTCTGAGATTCTTAGGGTAATTTTGGCGACAGTGAGGTTCAAAATCTCTCTCTATCGAGCTAAAATTGCATAGGTAGAGTTTTCGTGTCTTAGATATAAACTATACCTCGTCTCAGCTCTTCTGCAGGCTTTTAAACGACAGAATCTATCGAAAATCAATATAGATATACTCCAAAATAGAGGATGTTCGAGCTTCTGTGTATCAAAGTACGCAACTCTTCCCCATTCTCAAACCTAGGCCTAACAATATATTTTCATCTGTGCCGATATCCTGGCTGTAACAGTAAAGATGGGTGCTAACCAACCTTTCGTTATAAATAGGGTTGAATATACTCACTTTTCTGAACTTTCCAACGGAGACAGGACATCAAAACTAAGCAGCTCCAAAGAAGCAGATGGCTACATCATCTGGTTTGGCATGCATTAGATATGTGGCTCAAGGACTTTTCCTAGGTACATGATTGACATCCGGCGTTCATTTCAACGAAGCAGGATCAACCTGACTCGCAGCAGTCTCGCAGTCCTGCGGATTGTTACCCACATTCTGAGCACAACCTCCATACCCATCCACGTTGGTATACACACCACTTCCATCCGGGCTCGCCTTCTGAAGTACACCTGTCGTTGGATCCGATCCGGAAGCGCCAGGCCCAAGAGTAACCTGACCATTCCTGAAGACCGGCAACGCAGTCGCATTGGTGAAGTAATATGTATTCCTCTGACACATGCCACTGGGCAGAATGATCGGCTGGTTGATCACAGTCTTGAAGCCTTTGGCAGTGTACTTTGGGCTTGTTGTTGTTTTGAACAGGAAGTTGGCAACATTGGGATATACGCCTGGTCCAGAGACGGGATTCGGCACGATGGCCCAGGAACTTGTTGCGCTGAGACTGCCTCCTGCATCTGATTGATATGGTTGGCCTTGTGGGATGAATTGGCCCAGCCTCAGTGGGTTGCCGGCGAAGAGCAAAGTTGAGGCGACTGCTGGGACAAGCCCGTTTGGAAGAGGGCCATTTTGTCCAGCGATGTAGTTTGGAAGAGCTGCACTCAGCGGAGTTTGGCTGCCTCCCTTTGAGACGTATGGAACGTAGATGTTGGCCGTCATGAGCCCGCCGTCAATCTGGAGAGCCGACATCCGGATGTCATCGTTCAGGCCGCTGCTTACTAGGACTGGATGCATGCCAGAGGGAAAGCCCTGCGGGAACAATGACTTGTCATTTGGAACAGGGAGTAGTTTGAGTCCGGCTGTTGGGTTTGACTGATCTACTGCAGTCTGCACAGCAGCATTGGGCACTGGAACAATAAACCAAGCTTGAAATAGAAGTTAGCAAGTGGTCTTTATGGATATGATGCGGTCGATGGATACGTACTCTGATTCGCCGACATGGTACGAACATTTGGATTGTAAGCAGCAACATTGTTGATGCATTGAGCATTGGTCAGTTGAAGTAAGCTAGCAAGGCTAGCAGCCCATGCGAGGCATGAGAATGTGAGCTGCATATTGGCGAGTATGAGTTGAGGCAGCGCGACTCTGGAACAACCTTGGGGACGGAACCACTATATATACAATGTGACAACTAAGTGAGCGATTATAGCTTGTTGTTGGTCAAGAAGAGTCTGGCTGTTGTCAGCCTATCCTTGTTAAACTTGCCGATCGAGTCAAGCTTGTTTGAGACGCCTCCTCGGTCATCTTGAATTACGTCCACGCGGTGTCGGCCAGAGTTTGCAGGCTTGGTTCCAGAGAGACGGCATGACACGTGGGAACCCTCACGGAAAGCTGGATAGAGGCTGGCGGGTGGTCGCTTGCAGAGAGCCGTATGCACAAATGTGAGCCTCCATTGGAGTACCAACATGCAAGCAGTGATCTGTGGTTTAAGAGTCCCGAAGTGTGCTTTGGATTATCTGTTTCGAGCCCAAGTGTGTACCGAGAACGGCCAACATGTTGCTTCAGCGCTGCATTAGTCTCGAGTTTAAGCATGTCGCAACTTCGAGATTGGTGTTAGCGTTGCAGATCTGGTAGGACCATCATCTACTCTCAACCTGTGAGTACTCATTATTTGTACACCGATACACTCCGCAGGCCCACTACTGCGTGCAGTATTGACACATGCTGCCAGGTGACAACATGGCTGCTGTGGGCGTCAATGTCTCTACATTGTTCATATCAGGCTGACATTTCGCCACAAGTGCGAAAACTCACCATACAAAGGTAGCACTCAAGCCCCAATTGTGTTCTCGTCCTCAGCATCTGTTCACATGCACATCGCCATGCCCTCAAATGCTTCGTGCAAGTTCTCGGCCTTGATGGTGACACCTCCAGCAAGGTCCATCTCACCGAGGAGTGTGTCCAGGCCTTCCTCTAAATTATCCCAACCCTGAAAGCTATACATGTATCGATCACCGTGCTGATGCAACCCTTGGTGGTCTTTGTCTGACATTTCGCACCGGCAAAGATCGAGAAACTTGACTGCGCGATTGATCCACTGGCTGACGAACCAGAGGATGTGTGGAAGCCGAGCTTTCAAATCGTCGACGGCAACTGCTTTGGCGGCTTCCATTGCAAGGGAGACCACCATGTCATGTGGCGTGCTCGTCTTGACATGATTTGAAGTGCCAAGCACCTGCTTGTAATGCGCGACAATCTTGCCTGCATGCTGCGAATAAGCAAAGCATAACGAACGTGGAATGACGGACCTTGGTGCTTTGAACGACTCCAGTGCGACGTTCAAGGCCATTAAGAGCGTATTGTGACTGAATGAGACTGAAGGGCGTGCATCTGAACGCTGATCAAGCTTTCTCCACAGAAAATTCTGTTTTAGAAAAGCAGGTCGACGGACGTTGAAGTCGTAGCCGGTCGCGAGCTGCTGGCGGTCGCCGTCTGTTAGGATCTTCGAACCGCAGAAGCAGTCAATCGTCGCGCATTCTTTCGCTGTACTGTATTTGAATTCAGACATTGCGACGCGTTGCACGTGGCCGCATGGGAGCAACGCTTTCACGGCGTCGATCTCGGAAAAGTCGAGGTCGGGATTGGACTCAGCTATGCGGTCGCGCAGCACCTCTCCTGGACTGAGTGGCACTGCCGAAGCCCATTCAGCGTCCCAATCATTCGACTCGGCTTCCAGGTTCGCAAATGGAAATGCTTTCTGCAATCTTCCCATTACATGAAACCAAGCCATGTCCGACTCTCTAAGCAGCAGGTGCAGAACCATTCGAATCCATCCGATCGAAGCAGCCAAGCGGAGGAGTACAGTTTGCTGCACAAGGTCCAAGTCAAAACGCTGCAGTGACTCTCCGGTTTCTGTCTGGCTTTTGATCAGGTATCTGTGGACAATGCGCTGCTGACTCGAGTCGAATGCTACTACAAATCTGAGAGTAGATGTGCCCGGGGTAGCGGAGAGATTATGTATAGCGCTGAGAAGGCCTTTGTGCGACTGGTGGTTGGTCACGTTCCGCTGCATAGTTTCGTGTGGAAGAACCACGTAGAACTTCGTGCTGTACACGCCACGCTTCTGGCAGTCCTGAGGAGGCCGATCGCGATACTGCACATCTTTCGGAACTTCGAGGATAGGGAACTTGGTTCCCGGAGGCATGAGCTCACATGCTGGGTACTTCATCTTCAAGATATGTCTGGTCGAGTCCGCCATGGTTGCGCGATCCAATTGGGTAATAAAGATTGATGGAATCACGTTGTAATGTGGATGTATCTGCGAGAGGCGAAAGCGAACTTAAGTCCTAGTCCACATCCACCAACGGCGTGAAGGCCGTTGGAGGAAGCCTGTAATTTTGAGTAGTGAATTGCTTCGAAGTAAGAAGCAACCTCGTCGCTAGTGAATCGCGAATGAGATGCCATGCCATAGGCATTGTGAAAGATCTAAATGTAAGGGGACAGGTCCATGGTGGAGGTGCTGGCTCCCCAAGCATGTCTTGGCCTTCGAATCGCACTCGTCATATGCTTCGTGCACAGTGTATAAGCGTTGGCATTCTCGGAGACGGCGACAGAGTGTATCATCGAGGACGATGCGATGTTGAAAATGTTGTGAAGAGGAGGAGGAAGGATGGCAGGCACGACCGCTGTCCCGCCGCGGAGGTCAGCACTGGCCAGATTGCCAAGACCCCATGACGGTCCTTTGAAGAACATCGAACTCGCCGTCAACTTCAGCAACAACAACATCAACTTCCTCATCCGAACGATACTCACGATACACTCACATCCCGCCGCTATGCCACCGAAAGCTGTCCGAGGAAGCGCAGTCGGCGCTCGCCAGCCACAGAGAGGAAACTTTGCGCGGGAAACATACAATGCCATCACAGACCCAGAGAACAGAAGCGTGGTGACAGCGCTGGCTTTCTTCGTGGTATGAAACAATTCGGAACGATGTGGAATATTGACGCTGATTGCGCGATTCAGGGAGGCGTAGCTTTCCTTCACAGCAGCTGGAGCGAGATTCTCCTTCCACCGTAAGAGGTCTTCACACGCATTGAGCGGATGGGAATGCTGACGAGCTACAGGATCTAAATGAGCGCAATCATCAGAAATAAGAGGCTGATACGATCGAGACATGTACAGTACGGGCGTGTAAGATATGGGTGGGAAGGCGGCATAGCGAGGCGGTCTGCTCGATTAAGACGTCTGGTGAGGAAACGGCACATACCTCCCAGCGATGAAAAGAGTGGTGGAAGCGGGAAATTCGCTCATGGGTGGCCATTGCTAGACCCAGTCCAGTTGAGAAGAGGCGAATGGCAGGCATAGCCTAAGGTACGGCATACCAGAAGCCAGAACATACTCCACACATGCATACAACACGGAAAGCTATCAAATGGCCTCACTCAACGAATCTCCCATCAACGTCTACTCACATATCCTTTCCCATCAGAGCCTCTATACCCGCGGCAAGGTTCAAAATTCTCTCCTCACTCAAAGGCACTCCCAAAATCTCCAGCCCAACCGGTAATTCCGGATCCTCAGGCCACTCATCGTCTGTACACTTACCCACCGGCACACTCACAGCCGTCCACAAAAGCTGAGACCCAATCACAGTATTCGTAGGATAATTCAAACAACTCCATCTCATATCCAAAAGATCCTGAGTCTTGGGCGCAAGCAACTGACAGGTCGGGTAAATCATGGCATCAAGACTAAATTTTGCAAACAAGCTCCCGACAGTACGTTGAAGTTGACTTCTCGCTTCGATGGACTTGCCGAAATGAGGACTGATGGTGAAGTCCTCGGGACCTTTGACTAGAGCATCGATGAGATCAAGGGATGGGTGGTATGTGCCTTCGGCATGCAGGTCTTGAATGGTGAGATGTTTGAGTCCCTCTCGGGAAGAGAGGAAATTGTTGATGTCTGCTTTAGAGCGAAGGATGTAGCCCGAGGACTGTTCTATCGTTTTTGCCAGGTCCGGAATTTCGACATCGACAAGTTCACATCCGGCGGCTTCGAGGTCTTTGAGTGTTTTCTCAAGCACACTATTGATACCTTTATGGGTTCCGAACACTTGTCGCAAAACGCCGAGACGTTTACCCTCCAGGAAAGGCTGTTTAATTGCGTCTTGGAATTGTGTCGCAGATGCCGTACGGCCGGTGAATGCATTAATTGAGGTGAAGTCATCAGCCTCGTCGAATCCGACTAGAACATCGAGGATTTTGGCAGCATCTTCTACATTCTTGGTCATTGGGCCGGGAGTATCTTGAGTCGTGAGTAGACTGGACATGCCATCGCGACTAATTCGTCCGGGAGTAACTCTGACTCCTACCAATCCACAAAAGCTTGAAGGGAGACGTATCGATCCACCAGTGTCGCCACCTATGCCGGCGAGAGCCATGTTGGCAGCTACAGCGGTGCCGCTCCCACTTGAGCTACCGCCAGGATCACGAGTACCATCAATCGGATGCTTAGTGGTCTGGCTGAGTGACGATGTCGAGAACCATGATGCCGCCCAGTCCGGCATTGTCGACTTACCCAAGATTACTGCACCTGCTTGCCGCAGCTTCTCTATGAGTGTAGCATCCTTGGAAGGGAGATAGTCCTTGCAGGCGTTGCTACCATACGCAGTAGGAATGCCCGCTGTCTCGATCTGATCCTTAATGATGATCGGTAGGCCATGAAGAGGGCCTCGCTTGTCCACGGGGAGGCTCTGAAGACTTGTCAGGGAGAGCTCAATGTATAAAGTTAAGTCATTTGTTGTAAAGTAGCAATGGGGATAAGCAACAAGTCAACGTACGTCCAGTGCTGCAGCGTCCTCAAGAGCTTTCGAATTTACAGCAGTCACAGCATTCAAGTCTTTTTGACTCTCGATGGCGTCTAGGTACTGCTTCGTAGCCTCCTTTGCTGTAGTCTTGCCTTCCCCGATAGCATGTTGCAGCTCGGCAATCGAAGCCCAGCGTGGGAATGACATGGGTGTTGCAAACGATCGTTCAAACGACTTCCAAGGTAGTTTCGCTCGTTTTGTTGATATTACGCTCAGCCTACAGAACAATCGATTCATATCAGAGTTGCCCGTGAAGTCCTCCACGTGCGAGGTAGGCGCCGGCCCTGCGGCTGATGTGTGCCAGATAAAGCAATAAGGTTTAGCAACAAGCAACTCGCAAGAGTGACGTCGGCTGTGGGGCTGGTACACATGTTGCTAGGGCTGGTACACATGTTGCTAGGGCTTGGCGGTAGACTTTCCATCGTCTTATTTTGCATCTTCCCGGACAGCATTCATGCTGGATAGTGGTATGTTGATCTATTAGACATAGCTCCATCGATCCGGGTTCGTCGGCCGGAGTGGCTGCACCATCCGCACTACGAAGGCAAGATCAGTCACAGATTTCCAACTGTGAATGGCGAAGCAGCATACCTTCGCCTCAGTGCAGTTCTCGTCGTGGGAATAGCAGTACTCTTGCCTGCAGCTCCGACACTGACGTATGAATGTGTCTTTGCAAGCCTGGCAAGTCCTTCCGCAAAGGTAGCAATCTCTATGAACGCCCATGATCATCTGTGAAGATTGTCAGCTGGAGATGCTGAAGTATGGTAAAGCGAGCAAGCGAGAGCAGGCAGTGAGAAGTCGTAAAGAGACATTGGTGCTCAGCCATACATTCTGACACAGGAATGCGAAGGTAGACGAGGCTCTATATCAGCCCCACATACCGCCTCCACCAGCACCATGCATCATTTCGCCTACGAGACAATTTGCAACGCAGAGTTTGGAGAATACCTTTACAGAGTTACTAGTCGGCGCATTCGTTACCGATGCCCAGCCATCACGCTGGAGATCTTCTCGCATCTCGGCTTGCTGAAGTTCGGTGCGTAAAGTGGCTCGAGACACAGGTTCTTGGTAGCAGTCCTCGCACCACCAGCGGTTGCACTGTTCGCACCAGCGACCTCTGAGACAATCTTCGCATCGAAGAATGAGCTTCGGGAAAGTGCCATCTGCTTCTTGATCAGGCCGCGTTGCAGCTCGTATCGTTGCTGAGTGAAGAGGAACTGGTGCCAAGAGAGGAAGAGTGTGATCGGCAGTATCACCAAACACCGCAGGCTTTTCAGGGCATGAATGGCAATTCTCGCAACCGGTAGAGCCAAGCGCGATGGTAGCAATCGTTGGCTGGAGGAAGTCTTTGCTGGCAACCTTGGTAATATCGTGGCGAGGGCCTCGGCACAATACGGCGTCAAATGTGATGGTGCCTTTGCATACCTGCAGAGTTTCGGCCCACTCTGAATATGGTCGCTTGATAACTCGGCCATTGCAGCCGTACCACTTGCGTTCATCGTCCGCGAGGTCAGCTTGCAGATCGTTTGAGGAGCGCGCATTCCAATCAGCACCAATCTGTGCACCTCCAAGCTGTGATCCTGTACCCATCACGCCCAGTGATGGAGCAGGAGTGGTGTTGATCCGACTGGGTGTGATAGTCTTCGATGTATCTTTGGGTCCAAAAATGTAAAGAGCCTTCAGTCTCGGCGTGCCTTCCTCCCTTGTTGGTCGCACGGAATATCGTAAGATTTGCTGCAGCTTCGTTATGTTGAGCTGTCGTGCTTCTCTCAAGCTCAGAACTCGGACATGATAGCGATCCTCCGCTAGGATTTCTCGAACCAGATCCGCAGGAACTGTGAGGCCGTCCAAGATGAGGGTCTGAACGAAGCTCAATACTCGCTTTGACTGAAGGCTCCCAAATATGCCTCGTAAAGGTCCGGCATAAAAGTCATCTTCAGTCAGACTCTCGTCCATACGTTCCGCTCGCCAAGAGAAACCACCAACATCTATCGGTGAAGTCTCGATGATCGCTCGCTTGACGCCAGTGAGGTTGAGGTGTCTCCATGGCTCCGTCTCACCATAGATGATTTCTCTGAGCTTCTTGCTCGTAAGTGATAGACGTCGAAGCTCCTTCACGGATAGATAAGGTGCAGTTTGATGGAGGACCAGGGATACAGAGAGTAAGTCCACCAGGTTGACCGGAAGTCTGGTATCTTGCTCGGCGTGGGCCATGGGGACACAAAGCGGACGTGAGCCAGCAACCAATAATGTGACGATACTATGCCAGCTTACTGGTACCAAAGACGAATGTTCCAGGTGGGGTCGATATTATTGCAGGTGTTGTTGATGGCGTTAGAGCATGTCGGCAGGCTTGATCCGAAAGGCGGTTCGAGGCACGAGCAAGCGCGTCTGAGTTCAACCTGGAACGGACACCGCGCACATCTGAGCACGTCAGATCAATCGCGCCTTCGGTTCACAGGTGGTATCTTGTTTCTTCGCTCCATCACTGGTCAACTCTTCTCCATTCTGCAGAGCTGTGCCGCTCGAGCAACGGTAGGCTCAAGATCCTGCGTCCGACTGCAAGTCTAACGTTCGCTCGGCAGCACGCATGATGCACGAGCGAACGCGTTCATGCTGTCACTCAGCATCCATGCCGCAGGTGTTCGTCAGCCACCCCAATGGAAACGCCAGGTGATTTGGTGGCGAGCAGGCAATAATGTGTACCAGCAAACAACCGACATCTACCATTGGATCACTCGAAGATATCATGCTCACATCAGCCTACGGATCAAGGCCCTCAGTCCTCACATGCACTGACTGTCCAGTTATTTTCCGATAGCCAGTGTACAGGCATGGCGCCAATGATGCACTCTGCTTTAGTCCACGCTTTAGCTACTCCATCTGGTAGCCGATACCGCCAATGCCTGCACGTCTAGGACCAACTGTGGATGCTGCTTCGCTGGCACTCCGCTCCGTGCCTCAATAGCGAACGCAGGTCCGTAGACCATGAGGCCAAACCATTTGTCTGACTTTGCCATGGCGCCGCCGAGGTCCTCTAGATATACACTCCGACTTCCGTCTCACACACCATCTTCCAATTCCTCCCTCTCCTGCTGCGAGGCGACTCAGAATTACCCAGCATGGCCGACCCTGACAGCTATCTTGAGAACGAAAGTCAATCTGGCAGCCGGGAAAAGTCTCCCGAGCGACCGGATTCTGCGATCGATCTTCGAGACGATTATGTCCTGACCCGCGATGCTGCAGCTTCTGCAAGACTCAACTTGTCGCATTACGTCTGGCAATCGTCTTTTGGCTACAACTTGCATCCCAGCATCCAGCAAGCCATTGCCGGCAAAGAAGGCATCCATGTCGCAGACATCGGCACTGGCACAGGGTACGTACCATTGCTCCGGTCCTATGGTTATCAACAACCCTGGTTGATGCGTTGTACAGCATATGGCTTCTCGACATGGTGCAGCAGTTACCGAGGAGTGCTACACTGGATGGCATCGACATTTCCTTCGGTCAAGCTCCGGCTCGTGAGTGGCTGCCGAGGAATGTCACTCTTCGACTTGTGGACGTATTCCGACCCATTCCGGTGGAACTGATTGAGAAGTACGATGTCATACACATTCGACACTTCGTTTGTGTTGTGAAGGACAATGATCCGACGCCGCTTCTGCGCAACCTCTTGTGCATGCTGAAACCCGGAGGATGGATCCAATGGGACGAGTGGGATGTTCTCAACCGTCACTTCACAAAGTCTCGAGACAATGCACCACAAGGCTGCATCGATAAGCTCGAAGAAGAGTTTGCCATCATGCGCAGACATAGTCCCAAGCCGACTTGGTGCCCCCGATTGGACGAATACTTCTTGCTATCCAACATGCAGCGAGTGAGCATCGAGAAACGTCTATCAAACGTTAGCCACTTGCCGTTCATGCACGACTTGTCTCTGCTCGTATTTCAGGAACTTATCGATGGTGCCGAAGTTAAAGGCCTGATCGATGCTGAGAAGACAAGATATCTGAGACAACTTTTGGGAGGCGCAATCAGAGAGAGCAGGATGGGCGCCGCCTGGAACTTAACGCGGTGCATGGCAATTGGCCAGAAAGGACAAGACGAACGGTGGGATGCCTTCGTCTGATTCTAAGAGTACGAGAACTTTCGTGAGTGGGCCAAGATGGTGAGGCTGGTGCCTCAGGCCACAACCTTTTTCATTGAGGTCCATGAGCTGACATTTCCACAGGTGATACCCAGATTGAGATTGAATGCGACGCTTAAAGCGAATAACAGATTGGCAGAAGGTATTTTGAGTCTACTCGCAAGACGACGTGAGGTTGAAATGTGGTTTGACACCTAACGGCTTCTCCAACGCCATCCCTGCAAATGTGACCTGTCACAGTGGGGGCGAGATCCTCCATGCAGCAACGGCAAGGCTTGACAGCACAGTTATGCTTTCCAGAATGCTACCTAATACAGCTTCTCTGAATGTTAACGATAGAGAGTAAGACATTTGTTTGCGCGCATTCACTTGACATGCACTATTGCCCTTGTCATGACGAAGCTTATACCCTGGCTATCCTGCATCTTGATTCGATGCGGCGCGACTTTCGGTGGGAGTATCAAGAAGATAGTTCAGAATGGCATGTCGGTCGTAGCGGCAGAGTCGGAAAAGTAGGCACAAGAGACCCCAAACGGAAGCGAAGCTAATCTATGAGGACAACATGATTCTACGATCGTTCGAGGGACTATTGCTCATGCTCCGCGCCGTAAAGACCTCTCAGCACAACCACCAATACACACACAAAGAAACGACAACAAAAGCACCATTTCCTCGGTAGTTCTCGAGCAAAAGCTAGCGACAGGCTCTCTGGTTCTATCCGTATTGGTACGCTACAGCACCATCATTCGACGTCGATATAATCTTTCGGGCTTATGCTTGCAACTTCTTGTGCTATCTTTCAAGTTTAAGTCGATCTTGTTGGTACAGAGACCTGAGGAGCAGCATCCATTGCCTAACCTTGGAAGGTGTAATGCGAAATTCTTGGTGGAACTGGCGGGAATCTTGTACGGCCTGGCTTTCTACCAGAGAGACGATGTCGATTTTGTGCAGTTGCCTTTCTGCTGATCATTGTCGCCGCCTGGTGCAATCATGATGGTTGGCAACAGTCTTCATTGTAAAATTTGAGTGATGAAGTGCGAGTAGCGTTTAAGCTTTTTGGTCCTCAGCCTGTTACCGTGGTGGCTGAAATGGTAAGCAGCCGTATGACAGTCTTCAGTTGATGGAAGGTTTGGGAGTACCACTATTCTCCCATCAAGGCCAGCTTGGGACTGAGGACATTTTACAGAAGCTTGGCCACAGAATATAAACTACCTTCCTCCCTCTCCTGCTCTTGCGACCAACACAGCACAAAAGACTACTCACAAAATGGACCTCTCACAGATGAATGCCAATGCAACACGCAGGAAGATCACATACGTTCGCCGACACCGCAAACAACAGATCCGGAAGCTCTGCCATGGCCAAGGCCGTCCGACTACCATGGATCCCACTCGAGTTTCATACAAAGCATGCGCAAAGGTGCTACACACTCCAGAACTTCTGGAAAAAATCTTGCTTCAGCTTCCACCGAAGCAAGTTCTGGTGGCACAACGCGTCTCAAAATTTTGGAAAGCAAGCATAGAGGAATCGCCGAAGATTCAAAAAGGTTGCTGGTTGCGTAAGTAAAGCTCGCAGACATTCCACATAATCCTAACCTCCGCTAACATGTTTCCCTAACAGGCCCCACCAGCAAAGATATCGTCTCACATACGCTTCAGGACGAGCGATTCAGATCAGAACACAGGCAGGACGGCGCCTGGCGCACTGCTGAAGACGAGTCCGAAGGCGTATTCACACTCCCATGCTGGAATCCTCTCCCACCCGGAGATTATGCATGGAGCCACGAGGCGTTCGAGGGCTTTAGAAGGCGGGACGACAGTGTACACCTACCGAGCTGGAAGAATATGCTCATCATGCACCCACCGTGTCAAGTCATAACGTACAGGTGTCGGAAGGACGGAATACCTCGCACAATCAAGAACGAAGCAGGTATCACTTTCAAGGATGTCTTTACTGAACTTCAGCGACATCGACATCCAAGGTCGAAGGAACGTGCGATACGTGAGGGTCCCAAGCACAAAAGACGGACAAAGTGGAAGACATGGCATTTTGAGTTTGAGGGGGTTGGTCTTCAAATGGGGCATATGATTGGAATGAGGTTAGACACGGTTGAGGACATGTTTGAGCGTTTGAAGGAGAAGCGTTTAAGAAGGTGTATGAAACGTGAGTCGGAAGGGAGATTTGAGAGCCATGTAGGTAGCTTGTAATCTCCAAGGCGGTTATGGTGGAACTTTGTAATGTTTGTAAAATTTGAATTGCACGGGTGTTCGAAGCGCTGACATGCTAATGTGCATTTTTCTTCTAACATCTATCGTCATTCAGAGGTGAGTATCGCCATCGTACCTCGTGATTCATGTCCATAACCCAACTTCACTTTCTTGTTCTTTTTCTGGACGTTCGCCAATCCGTACGAAAAGTCTAGCCAGCACAATCGTTCCCTCAATCATCACCATTGAGCACCATCTCCGCAGCACCGAAAGCGGTAGTCTCTGCTTGAGCTTCGGCCTTCTTGCGCCGAAAGTCTTCGAGGTAAGCTGCTGCCTGATCACCAGAGACCTCGCTGAAGTTGGCGCTGTTACCACCATTGCTGCTCTTCTTCCGTCTTGATTTCGTCTCCTTAGCAGCGCCAAGAGTCGGGAAGACTGCTTGGTCGCTCATGTCGAGCGCCTTGGTCTTGGGCTTCAGCTGCTGTGTTTGAGAATGCTGCCGAGTAGAATCGAGACCCCTGTGCTGAACTCCATTCCGCTGCTGCGAGCTGAAATCCTTCTTCTCGCGACGCTGTTGTTCTCGAGGTCCACCAAATTGTTCGCTTGCCCCATCCGTGATGCCGAGAATTTGGTTGTTGCGCTTGGTAATCTCCAGCGCTTCATGGTCAACCTCAATGAGCCTCGCACAAAGATCGCCATATGTGTGGTCGTATCCATTCCCAACCGCCATGAGAAGTCTGTAAGCACGCCTAAACTCGTCTCGAATCGCCACAATGCCGTTGTGCGTAACAGTGCGGGCGACATTATGATCGAGCTCGAAAGGATCCTCGATACAGAATAGGTAGCGATGCTGAATTTTCTTGCCTTCACCCTCCTCTGTCGTGGCTTTCACCCAGCCCTTTTCATCTTTGGACAGAATGCCATCTGGTGTACGCAGTGATAGTACTTGCTGAGTCCACCGAAATTGTGGTCCATTGCCCATCGAAGAGTAATACTGGAAGAAACCTGCTAGAAGAGAACCAAGACTCTCCTGGTTGAAACTCCTCATCTGACCTGTGAGCAAAGCCTGCTCGATCTCATCCCCATTTCGCCAGAAGTCAACAGTCCAACCATCGACCTCTACCCGGGTGGCGCCAGGTGGAGTGCATCCAGGATGCGGGCGCCAAGGCATTTGCAAGTTTGGCAGTACTGCAGGTTTTGCTACGTTCATGAGATAGTGCAGGACCATCATTACAAAGCCATAACTTGAGAGTGTGCCAGAATAGGAGCTATTGATTTTCCGGGCTTTCGCCCAAGACTTAATGAATAGCACCATGGGTCGAACGCGTGGATCACATTTCGAGTAGCAGCGAAGCATTTGAGTGTTATGAAGGCCAAGAGGATTGAAGAAGTTGATGTCGCATTGGATGCCAACGCCATCCTTTGGAAAGTCAAGTGGCCCAGCCTTGCGCTCTCGGGTCCATGATTTCGACTGATCGCGCTTCGCGTCATCTAGGCGTGCAGCGGAGTTTGTGGCATTGGTCTCAGCGGCATTGCTGTTGCCATTCGGTTTCGACAATGCTGTCACCACGGCTTTCTCGATAGTTTCTCCTGATGTGGTCTTCTCAACGACAATGGCAGCAGATTCGACAGTCCTTTCTGTCTTTATGGCTTCCTCGACGGCAGCAGGCATGTCGTCCTCCGCCGGTTCATCTTCGTCTTTGTGTAGGTGAGGATACTTCGTCTCATTAGGAAGAGAATCCCACCGCTCACGCTCTGCGCGCAGCTTATCAAGCAAACAGTCACCAGGATGTTGACAGATCTTGATAATCGGGACTCGTGTCCTTGTGAGAAGTCTAGCTCCGAAGCCCACTCGAAGCAGTTCTTGCTCTAGGGATCGAGGCAAGTCGTCTGCGAGTAACGAGAAGCAGGCGTTAGTCGCACTCTGCCCTTCGACGACAATGACCAGGTCCATGTCAGAACCAGCACTTGCGAATCCCGACTCGAAACTGCCAAAACACTGCAGAGACACTTTGGGTAGATTGGGGTTTGCTTGGCACACTCGATGACAGACTTCTTCTAGCGCAATGCGAAATGAATTTTTGTCGTCTCGCTCAGCCTGGCTCATGTTCACAGCGGAGACCTCGCTCACTGCTATCTGCTCAAGATAATCTCCTTGTCGCTGACGAACGACATCTCGTCCCACGGTAGGGTGCTGCGTGGTCCGCGCATTTGGATCGAAGAGATTGCGGTTCATCGGCGGAGGTCTTTCATGCCCCTGCATTGATGCGCCGCGTTGAAATGCATCCGGGTTAAGTTGAATGTGCTGGTTGCGCTGCTGGCGAGACATGCCGCCGCCACGCGGGCCACCTCGAGAATTGCCTCTACCTTGATGGAATCCTGGTGGCGGTCCAGCAGGTGCATGCTGCGGCGCAGGATGTGGTTGAGGAACATGATGCTGTGGAAGTTGCTGCTGTTGAGTCGCTCGGTTTTGCAGATGCGGAGGCAAGAAACGCGGTGGGTGCTGGGCCTGATGCTGAGGCGGCATTGGAGGAGGAAAGGCGTGGTTTTGGGCAGACGACACCGGGCTTGCGGAACTGCTGCTGTTCCATTGTTGATTGTGGTGATACTGTCCGGGAAGCTCAGAGATAGGAGCAGGAGACTGATGCCCATTGTTTGACGGTGGAGGCAGTCGCACCCGCGGCCTCAAGTCTGAGGTAGAGTCGTCAGGCACGGAGCCGTTAAGAAGGATCATTCGCCTAAGACGATCCTCGAGGCTGTTAACATCTTGCTGAGCGTAGCCGTCCATGTTGGTTGGAATTGAGTCGTCAATGCGCCAAATGAAGTTGTCTCGCAAAAATCGAGGCTAAGAAGTCATATTCGATGCGAAACGCTGCAGGTGTGCATTGAAGTGGCGTCGAGCACGGATGAAGCAGATCAAAGAAACGCCCGAACACCAGCGGACATGCGTAAATGAGCGTACAGGTATAGACCAAGTCCGCACCCATCAATGTTGATTGTTGATGGAGGGGACGTGGAAGAACCAGAAGCGAGTAGAGACCGAACTGCAACGGGCATCGATTGTCGAGCAGATGGAGAAAGTCGGCAGGCTCGGCTGGAGGCGGACCGATCCGTAGAATCCCTGCTAGATCGCGCAAGCGGCTCCACCTGCAGTCGACCTAGCGCACATGCCCTTGCCTGCCTATGACAATGAACAAGCAGAAGCAGCTACACTTCATAAAGACAATCGCGACCCGACAGGAAACCGCCTGCAGACCGCACCTTCTTTCCATGGCGTAGACAACTCGACGCTTCATTGCACCTGCCCTCGCTCTCTCCATCTCGCCGGATTAGCGCAACTCGACTCACAGTCTCACGCCGCGGGCAGCTCGCGTGTTCGCTTCGCATACGATCATCCTCCAACCTGTACAGCAAAGCAAAGCGATACACCACGAGAAGATGAGCGCTTCGCCCGCTCGCCCACCATCGGGGCCCAACTCGGTGACGCCCAATACCGGCGGCCCACCAGCGCCTGTCGCGCGCAAGAAGCCCGCCGCCAGCATCTTCCACAAGAAGAAGCCCGTTCGAAGACCCGTTCAGCCTGGCCAGCGAGTCGCGCCACCACCGTCAGCGAGCAATGGCCCGCCGCTACACTCGCATCAACAGCCCATGAACGGCACACTGCGCAACAGTGTCCCGGCCGCGCCGACTGCTGGTCCTGCTGCTGAGCCCGAGGAAGGCACCTACTCCGAGTTCCCCATTGTTATAAGCAAGAGGCAGTTGCAGGAGGGTCTACGTTTCCATGCGATGAAGTTGCAGAGCCGCATCGAGAACGGCATCCCTGTTGCAGTCAATCCATACGACGTGCACCAGTTCACGCGACCGCTGCGCCTGCACCGTCGCTATGCGGACGACAAGATGGCTACGGCCGAGCAATCCGATGCTGCTTCGGGCGTCGACGACAAGGAGCGCGAGCTGATGAGTGCCCGCCGAGCTGAGCGCCAGGCCGAGCGCGAGGAGAACCAGAAGCTGATTGCACCCACCGGCGGCGATCCTAGCAAGCAGATCAAGAAGAAGCAGCAGAAGAAGGTCGAGGAAGGCAGGGACGAGAGCAATCCCGCCAAGCAAAGACGGTCCAAGCTGCGCTACGAGGAGGCGCGACCATGGCACCTGGAAGACTTCGAGGCCAAAAACGTGTGGATCGGCTCCTACGAACAACCACTATCTGAGCGCAGCGTTATGCTGGAAGTCAAGGACGACGGCACTTTCGGCATGGTCCCCGTTGAGAAGTGGTACAAGTTCCAGCAAACCAACAAAGTCAAGGTCATGGAAGCCGAGGAGGCCAACAAGGCCTGGGCAAAGAGCAATTACAATCCTTCTCGCTGGTCAATGCAGACACACGCCAAGATGGACGAAGCCGCCAGGGAGGAATGGATCAAACAGCAAAAGCGCGAGAGGATGAAGAAGCTTCAGGCAAAAGTTAAGCCCGAGGACGATTTCGACGCTGACCGTGACATGCTCGACTTGGATGCCGGGGACCTCAACGAATTCCAGGACGATGACGAAGGTCAGCTGCTCCAGATAGAAGACGACGACGACGCCAAGGAGATCGAGCGAAGAATCTACTTGGAGATGCGTGACGCGGGTCTTGGTGGCACAGGTGTCAAGAATGATGATTTGGATGTCGAGGAAGACCTCAAGGAGCAGCAGTTTAAAAGTCACGAAGAGCGCAAGAAGCAGAAGAAGCTTCGCAAGCAACTCCGGAGACGAGAGCATCAAGGCCAATACAGCGAGTCGGATGAATCCGACAATCCATACGGATCCGACGACAGTTCGGACTCTGATGAGGAACGTGAGGAGGAGCGCAAGAAGGAGGAAGCCAAGAAAGCCGCTCAGCTCAATGGCGACAAGTCCGGCGCTTCGACCAAGGGTACGAACACACCGACCGGTCGACCTGAGAAGCGTGATCCATCCCGCCTCGGTGCCTCTCTCAAGCGTCCTGGCTCTCCCGATGTCTCAGATCTTAGTGGTACCGAAAGTCGGAAAAAGGTCAAGAACGTCAATGGGAAGGCCGTGCCTGCTCGTTCTCCAGCTCGTAAGTTCGCCCTGAGTTCACTCCTCGCGATTGCTTTCGCAAATCTCTCAACATTACGCGATTGGATTCTTGTACTGACATTTCATCTAGACGATGCAGCTGGCAGCGATTCCGATACCTCACGTAAAGGACCGAAATTAAAGCTGAAGAACTCACCTCCAGGCTCACGCAATGGCACTCCAAGCGGTTCTCGCGCCGCATCGCCTGCTCTATCTCCATCCACCGGCGTGGGCTTCCCCACGATCGACGAAGTAAAGGCTGCCATCCCTCTCGATGGTATTGACATCAAGAGTCTAGTCCAGCTCTTCAAGTCACGTGTCGGGGACAAAACGAAGGACTTCATAGGAATGGTGAAGCAGGCAGGCAGGCAAGCCACGGATCCTGCCAAGAAGGGTATAATTATTCCGAAGTAAACTTGGGTTTACACGACGTAGCATTGAGTATATGATACCCTCGAGAATGAGAGACAGCTCCGCATGACATTTGCTTCTCGAGTTGATTCTTGACCCTTTCGGCGCAGAGAGGGATTGAGTGCATTCCTCTCCCTTGACCTTCAAAGATGACTTTGGAGATGGAATTGATTGGAGACGGCGAAGCTTGAGAAGTATCGGAACTGTTGATCGATACCAACAGTATAGTAAAGGATTACTTATGAAACTGAATACTGTTCAGCCTGGTGCTTTCCCTGCACATCGATACTGCCGTCAAGTTGCTTTCCTATGCAGATAATTCCCATACATCCTGTCCATGCCATCATGCAATTTTTATGCTTTTCCCAAGTCGTATACACATATGTTCTGTTATGTCCCTTTCGTTTTGTTTTGCGTTCAATCCATGGCATGACATCCAACAACAGCAGCAGTCGCACCCCAAACACTGCTATAAGTGGTGACGGCGCTACCGCTACTACACGTGCTTGTCGTGGTGTAAGAGGTCCATGATGTCGATGGTGCTGGTGTTGCGCAGGAGTATTTCGTTGTTGCGATGCCGAGCATACCAGCCACGGGAGCTACGGCGCAATCCGCAGGACAGTCGTCTTTGGAGGAGACAGTACCGCTGCAAACTGTGCCGGCGGCCATTGTGGGTGTTGATACAGATACGGTCTTCATGGCCATGTACTCAAAAGTGCCAGCTGCTGCTCTGGGTTGCAGCTGAGGTTTGACTGGTGAGGCAGCGATCATGGAGACCATGAATGCCAGGATGGTGATGACGAATTGCATGGTGGTGTGGCTGTATCAAGAATCGTCAGAAGCTGTTGTCATATGTGTAAGTCCATGCATTGATATAAATGATTGGCTAAGACTTACGTGATGTGACTGGTATTGGTATTGAGGGACTAGGTAAGCCTAAGTCTTGGTCGAGTGCTTGGATGATGTCTTGGTTGCTCCATCATGCAGGCCGGACAGTCTTGGATTGATATACTATCTGCCTCCGAACGTGACATCAATGCTCGTTCGTCCCAGCCTGCGTTGCGCAACGATGTCCAAAGTCGGTGGTCGGGACCTGGAATCCTTCCTGAAGAAGTGCGCCGGCTCCCCAAAGCGACCAGGATCAGCCCTCCGTCCGTACAATCCTCTGCCTGAGCGTGGAACCTCAGCTTCTCGTGGAAATGAGTATTCGTTGACATAGGAACTGCAAGCTTTCTGACTGAGAAACGCTTGATGACCTGGCAAGTGCAAAACCACTTTCCGTTCGTTATGATGATGTCGGTGGAGGCGCGGTATTGAACAAGTGGGTACAGCCATTTCATCGCGGCCAACGATAAGTCGCAGCATGCACTTTCTCGTGACCGGAACAAGCATTCTGCGAGTCGAGGGAAGCATTAGAGGTATGGTGTTGTGCGACAGCGAGACTTGAGGCCACGAGTTGGAGGACCGGTTCCGTGTGCATCTGCAACATCCAAGCTGCCGATGTGCCTGAACAGGCTTGAGCTCCAGCCTGTAACAAGTGTGCATCTTCGTTGACATCGGAGTGCCTTGCACACCTGCATATTCGTCACATCGGACACGTAGAATTCATGCTGTCAGCGGAGCCTCAGGAACGCTGATCGGCTTTCGGGTTCACGACTAGGAGCATTTGGCTCTTCTTGCAATTACGTGTAGTAGATGTGACGCGCGGAGCGACGGGAGAATACGAGCCATAATTCATAACATAGGTGCTCCTCGATGGTATCATGCGATCCTCTTAGATCTCTGTCCTGACTCCAAGATTGCCGTTGACTTGAGGCAGGTGCGAAGCGGCATTCAGTGATAGGACCTTCGATGCACGTGTGTACGAAGACTGACATTTGTCCGATCGATCACTGAGCGGCCACGCTACACAGCAGAAGTCCGAAGGAATCATAAAAGCGGAGGAGAAGGGCGAGGTCAGCAACAAGCAGTCGAAGCAGGAATAAGCTCCGCCAAGCCATCCATTCGGAGCGTCACCATCCTTGTTTTCTCTGCATGCTTGTGCAGGTACCAAAGTAAGCATCCCTGCTGGACGAGTCCAAAATAGCGTCCGGACATCTTTGTGCTTCTCTAGCCACCTCGATGTCAGCTCAAGGTGGATTCCAGCGACCCAACGCGTTCAAGGCCGTGGCACATTGCTTCGTTAAGGCTTTTCGTACGAGCTGCAGGTGTCTGGGCCTGAGCAAGTGTCATTAAACTGAAACAATGTTTCCCAACGAGCTGAATATTCTCGCTCGTGCTTCCGCACACAACATTTGACAGTGGGTGTTCTGCTGGTCGAGAACCCATAGTGTCACATCCTCCTTCCGGAATGCCACATCGAAAGAGGCAGTGGCCTTGACGTAGTTCTGCAGTGGAAGGAGCCCGTTGGAGGAAGGATTCGGTTTGCGATCCTCCAAAGCTTAAATGCACCCTACCCGACTGGTTGTACACGGCCACGCGGCTTCGTCCCAGCGTCTCTATATTCGGGGCAGTGTAACACATGAACTGGAGTGCATCGTGCGGCGAAACAGCGCACTGTGCAGATCGTCTGGCTGATTTCCTGACAAGGCAGGCGCAATGGCATGACAGCGTGTCCAGGGCGTCAAATGTAATAAGTAACGGCCTGAAGAATTGTCAGCAAAGCTTCGCGAATGTCGTATGACATGTAGGAGTGCAAGTTGAAGGAAGCAATTTCAGTAGGAATCATTATCATTCAATGGGAAAAATCCCTCCGCCCCGTCTTGAAACATATTTTTTTGGATTGGTGTATCATCATAACGCTCGCAAGTTCGAATGAGAAACGGAATTGCAACATACCTAGCATTGGCTCCATGAAACGGGAGCAAGTTCAATCGTCGGGATGCAGCAAGGTCATCGAAAGCCTACTTGTGAAATCCAAACCAGGTCTTGGATGGCTTCTCCTCCTCCAGCTTCGGTTTCTCCTGGGAAGCTGTGTTTCCACTATCCTTCGGCGAGACACTCGGCTTCAGTTCGAAAATCCAAGTAGTACCAAAATGCCGTCTCCTTTCGTTCACGACAACAAGGCCAGTCTTAGCAGCAGCATCTTCAACGAGCGCACCGATATCGCGGTTGAACCAGCAGCCATGAATCTCAGCGTGCTTTTCTGCGGAGTTGTCGAGGATGCGGTTCAACCAGGTTTGATAGCTGCGTCCATGCTCAAGAAGGAGGATCCTCGATTCTGGGTTGCTGATGTCCAAGTGCTGAACCATGTTCTCCAGCAGTTCCACCGGCGACGGGGTCGAGCACAAACCCATGGTCTGTATGATGGTGTCGTACTTCTTGGGTGGATCGGTAGGCGCAAGTGGCATCTGGCCCAAAGCAGAAGCTGGCAGGAAGCGGACAAGCAGTCCAGGTTTGATTCTGCTGCCACCTCGTATCCTCTCGAACAATGCCATCCACTTCTTCTTGCAGACCTCGACCATTTGCGGGCTGATGTCTACGAAAGTCAAGCTCTCGACGCTGCCCCCAAATTTGATATCGTAGTATCCCAAGTTCCTGCCCGTGCCGCAACTGACCTCCAGGACGTGACCACGGCATTTCTGTGCCAATTGCTTGCGGTTCTTGTTGACGCCCATCAGCCACTCGGAAAAGCCGACTTCGCTGTCGAAGCTGTCCGCAGTGTCATCGTAGCGGGCCACAACGTCTTTCTGCTCCGACAACAGCGCTATGTTTGAGTTGTGGCACGGCTGGTTGGCAGCGACGTATAGGTTGGCGCCGTAGAAGGCGATTACGCCTCCCATGATGGAAGAGAGGATCCATGGAAGCCTCCGCGGCTTCTGCCTTAGCGCGTTCTCTGCGGGTTCTGGTATGAACGAAGTAGGAGCAGGCGTGGGCTGCTCAGGTCTACGCGATTGCTGCGACGCGTATCGAAATTGATATGGCCATGGTGTTCGTGTGCGGGTAGCTCTGGCCACCCTGAAAGCGCTGGCTACATGGCGTACATGTAGACCAACACTGCACTGCATCGATCGCAATGCTTCCTTTGGCGGTGGTCTCGACGGCTATGGACGGAATGGTAGTGATTTCGAAATGCTGAACAAGTGGTCTGGAAAGTCTTCGGTCTTGGTCTTGAGCGGCAATGGATGCCGAAGCGGGAGAAAAATCGACAATGCCCGTCCCCACCTCACAAAACATCAACCCAGATACACCACATACGCCCTGTATGTAATATCCGTAGGCCCATTGCCACTTTTGTAGGTGCATCTTCACATCTTCTCATTCACAATAAGGTCCCCTCCACCCATGTGTACACGTCAAGCCACCATGCAGCGCGTACAACAGATTCTGTCTCACTTCTCGTCTGGAGCAACAGCACAGCAGTCTATGATCCCGAAGGATGTGCTCATAGTGGGATCTGGAGTCTTCGGACTAGGCACAGCTTATGCTCTGGCCCAGAGACCAGAGTTCAAAGACACCAAGATCACGGTGCTGGAGCGAGTAGACTTCCCAGCTCAAGATGGATCATCAATCGACAGCTCCAGAATCATCAGAGCAGATTATGCAGATGTCGCCTACGCTCAGCTTATGGCAGAGGCCATGCCACACTGGAAAGGTGATTTTGGGAAAGAAGGTCGCTTCACACAATCCGGACTCGCAATTATTGGAGATGGCGACAATCCTGGAGCTGATAACTTTCTCAATGAAGCTTTGCACAATGTTACCAAGAACCTTGGCCTCAAACTTGGATCAGAAGTGACAGTCTTTGATACTGAAGCAGAGGCACGCAAAGTCATGGGAACCACTAAAGGACTGGTGGGAACCAAGGGTAAGACGGAGATTGTGTGCCATGTCTAGAAGGTTCACTGACTTTATACTCGCTCTCAGGTTATGTGAACTGGACATCAGGCTGGGCACATGCAGAGGACGGCATCAAGTATCTTCGCAAGAAGGTCGATGAGTTGAACCGCGTAACATTCAAGACAGCAGAAGTCAAACGTCTCTTATTCACCAGCAACGACACCGTAGCAGGCGTTGAACTCGTCTCCGGCGATACCCTCACAGCAGATCTCACCATTCTCGCCACTGGAGCCTGGACTCCCAAACTGATAGACCTTCGTGGTATTGCAAGCGCTACAGGCCAACCCCTCGCCTACATCGACATCACCGAGGAAGAAGAAAAGCGATTCTCTCAACCCGGCCAGCCAGTATTCCTTTGCGAGAACGATGGCATGTTCATCATCCCACCCCGAAACCGCGTCCTCAAAATCGCCAGACACGGATACGGTTATGCGAATCCAGTCGAGATCCATCATCCAGAGAAACCAGGCGAGAAAATGACCGTCTCCCTTCCCCGAACAAAACTTGATGACCCGGACATGGACATCCCACCCGAAGCAAAGAAAGTCTGCCGCGATTTCCTGCAACGCTGTATACCCGAACTCGGTGATCGACCTTTTACCCACACACGCATATGTTGGTACACTGACACTCCCACCGGCGACTGGTTAATTGATTACCATCCCAAATACAAGGGGCTCTTCGTCGCTACGGGTGGAAGTGGGCACGGGTATAAATTTCTGCCCATAATTGGGGAGAGGATCGTGGATGTGATTCAGAACCGAGATCGTGATGATTTGGGAAAGAAGTTGAGGGCAAAGTGGCAGTGGCCGACGCAGAAGTTTCACCAGGATCACGTTTGGACTAATGACTGGAGAGGGGAGGGTGTTAAAGGCATGATTTTGGATGAGGAGATGAGAAAGTAGTTTGTTTCATGATGAGATCTCCTGAATAAAGGTTTTACAAGACTTTGTAAGATTCTAGATGCTTGATCTGGTTATTTTGATCATCTCGACTCGGGACCCTTCGATGTTCTGCGAAGTCTAGTCATTTCATTATTCGAATCGTGTGATCAATGCCTGATATCACACCAAGAGACACAGTGCTGCATTCAAATGTCAGCCAATAGTCTTCCCCAAGCAGATCTATGTTGATCTGATCGATCTGGTTGGTTTACAGTGCAAGGATCGGTTTACAGTGTCCAATCCGAGAGTTGTTCATGCTCCAGGAACCGACTCCGATGATTGTAGTGGTCAACTGACCATAATAGCTCATGGCTAGCCGCGGCTACTGCAGGAACAGGACATAGGTATGATACTTCGACCAATACGATTGTCTGATGAGTTGGTAGCATGTTTTCTATGCTTTCGGAGGTCTATAAAGTCTTTGATGCGACTAGGACACGATTATGATCTGGTGTGCGGACATGGTAATCATTCGATCTACGAAGGCTATCACTTGGCATCACAAACGAATCACTATGATAACATAAATCATGAATTCAGCGCAATAGATGTTTTCCAACTACATCTACGTCTTTTGGAGACCTGCTTGTCTCATCCTCGCACCGACACATTTCATCAGCCATTCATCATGCGTCTTATCATCAGACCTTATGGCCTGAGATCTAGTCATCATCCTCAACATCATCAACTTCTTCCAGATCATCTTCTTTCGGAATGTCATTGGCCTTGTTGGCCTTCGCCTTAGCCGCAGGACCACTCTTCGCTGCGGTTGCTTCGCCGTTCTCCTCTCCCTCTGGCGCATCGTCCTCCGGCTCACCGTCTTCGTCCTCTACTTCCTCCTCATCCTTCTCCTCGTCGTCTTTCTCGACCTTCTGGCGCTTGTTGGGCTTCGGTGCTACGTAGTAGAAGTCAGCGAGGCTAGCCTGATGCACTGGAACAAATGCATCGCATACCTGGAGCAGGAGCAGCCTCTTCCTCATCCTCTTCTTCCTCTTCGGATTCCTCCTCGCCTTCCTCGTAATCGTCTCCCTCACTTTCGTACTCTCTACAATGATGACATTGTTAGCATTGATCGGTAAGGATATCGATCGATTGCGACCGGGCCAGCGTCGACGACGTCTCAAAAACAGCAAATAAGACCAAAACAATCGATCAAATCGTCTCAGTGATGCTCCGCGACAATATCGCGACCAAAATCGCATAAATGCGACAGTGTGGGAAATGTCTCCTGAACGACGCAAAGGGAAGGCGACACTCACTCTTCCTCGTCGCTGCCGTCCTCGGGTAGCTCAACGAGCTCCTCTTCCTCCTCGGCCTTACGCTTTGATGTTCGCGTGCTCATAATGGCTATAGGGAATGTGTGTTGTGATGAGAGAATAATGTGTAGCAGCGAAAAAAGGGCGGGAGTGGGTGAGAGCTGACGAGGGTTGCAGGCTCGCAGCAGGTCGGGGAGACTGTGCTGAAGCTCTTCCCCAGCCGCCTTCGAGACTCGCGCTCCTGGCCTCGGTCGTCATTGGGTGGAGTAGATGCACTCTCACGGAGTCACGGAGCACGTGTTTGGCCGTATCTGCCTCGCAACCTTGTTTTTAAAATAAGACATGACTTGTCGAAAGAAAACGCTATATGAGTCGCGAGAGACAAGCAGAGGACAAAACACATCCGACATGTCACAATGCGATGCGTATTTCAGACTGCAAATTTATAGTCATTGCTATCAGTTCTCCGCTCGCATGATGCCGGCTTTGGCAGGCGGTCCAAATGTCTCCTCTTCGATCTGCCACTGTTCACAAAGCTCGCGATACCTTTGCTCATAAGCTTCATGCCTACTGCGAAATTCTGGCGCAGTCTTCAATTGATCTCGTCCGACTTGATGTCTATGGGCGGCATCAGGCCCGTCGGCAATCCTCACAAATCGAGCATATGTCCACATCTCCGGCAATGCTGTGTGCTGCGTCAGGCCTTGCCCGCCTAAAGTAAAGGGTAGAAGCGTTAGCAGGTGTTCAAGATGCAGCAAAAGGGTAGCTATGCACAGGTCACCGCCCCGAGACAGACTTGCTACTAGCCAAATAGAAAGCAGCATTTTGCAGAAGGCTTGTCTCAAGGTGAGACCTGTGCATAGTCACGGGAGGGCTTTCACCCTTCGCTTTACTCACCATACATCTGCATGCACTCATCAATAATGGCCGCCGCCGCTGCAGGAATCATAATTTTGGACTGGGCAATTGCATATCGGCCAGCCTTGTTGCCACTGACATCCATAGTATGAGCTGCGTTCAAAACAATGAGACGAAGCGAGTCGAGCTGCATGCGCATTGATGCAAGCCGCTCGATGTTGGAGTCAAACTCTCCAATGAACTTTCCTCTGGGCTTCTTCTTCGGATCTGTGGCACGCAAAAGTGCAAGCTCATATGCTCGTTCTGTCTGTCCGATCAAGCGCATGCAGTGATGAATGCGACCTGGTCCTAGCCGGCCTTGGGCGATCTCGAATGCTCGACCTTCGCCTAGGATGATGTTCTCAGCCGGTACACGAGCGTTCTCGTAGAGGTACTCGCCATGACCTTCTGGAGCGTGATCATAGCCCATGATAGTGAGATTGCGAATCATTGAGAAACCTGGTGTATCTTTGGGCACGATTACCATACTGTGTCGTTTCCATGGATTCTTGTTGTCCGGGTCGCTGCACGCCATCAAGATGTAGAAGCCTAGTTCGTCATTCCATTTGCAGTTGCCGTATAGCTTGCGGCCATTAATGATGAGCCAGTTTGGATCTTTGGGATCTCGAGTGATGCGACAGGATATTTGCGTCGCGTCTGACGATGCAACGTCTGGCTCAGTCATGGAGTACGCAGAAAAGGTCTCTCCATTGAGCAGTGGCAGCAACCATTTCTTCTTTTGCTCCTGATTGCAGTACTTCGCAAGCAGCTCCATGTTTCCTGTGTCTGGTGCGTGGCAGTTCATCGTCTGCGCAGCCCAGTAGCATCTGCCCATAATCTCGGCGCAGCAACTGTATTCCAAGTTGGTAAGTCCTGGACTCAAGTCTCCGAAGCTCTTTGGAAGGAAGAGGTTGAACAAGCCTTCCTGCTTCGCCCGCTGTCTCAACTCTGTGACGATTGGGGGTGTTTTCCAATTTCCATACTTCTTCAATTGCGCCTTGAATATCGGTTCTGCGGGGACACACTCATGTTCGACCCAGTGATGCACGCGTTTGATCGTGTCTATGGCCTTTGGCGATAGCTTCTCCTGCACCCATACTGGGATTCGGGCGAGGGCGGGATGGTCGAATGTGCTGTTTGTCATCGTGCTGAACCGCCAATGAGTACTGAGAGAATGTTCTGTACAATACCTTTCACATCTACAATGAGCCTACGATTTTCTGGTGTCGCTACACGGCCGTGTCAGAACAACCGTGTCACCCGAGGGATGAAAGAGTTCCCCATGGAGGAGCTCTCACCTGGGATCGCTGCGGGAAGTCATTAGCCGCCGCTCCTGCCACGCACGGAGCACTTCTCCTCAAACCACGACTTCACCTGACCGAACTGACAACTTTGTGTAACAAGCCAAACAATAGGCAGAATGGTGTGCTGTCAACCATGCCACTGGTTGGAGTCGCGTGTACTTGCATGGGTTGGCGTCGCGCATTACGTAGAACAGCTGAGGCAAGTATGGACATTCTTTTTGCATGATCAAGACGCGGACATCAGAAAATCTACCAGTATTCTTGAGAATGGCATCCGCCAAAGATGCAGATGTCTTCAGACCAGAATGGCTGGAGTTCGAGCGGGAACTTGGCTTCCGGCCACTTCTGCATGGCCCGACATACGAGGACCTTCTGAAGCAATATGCAGACAACGGACTGGCCATGCTTGAGAAGTACACCTTTCCGCCACCAGATCCTCATGTCTTGACAAGCGAGGAGAAAACAGAGTCTGGTATACGCCTCAAGATCTATGCCCCACCCAACGTCAAGGCTGGTCAGCCGATCGTATGCTATTTTCATGGTGGAGGCTGCGTTCTTGGTGGTGTGGACGAAGATAATGCACTCGTCTGCCGCCACTCTCGTGACGCAGGCCTGACTTTTGTTTCGGTAGCATATCGTCTGGCTCCTCAGTACCCGTTTCCTGCCGGATTCCAAGACTGCGTGGAAGCCGCTAAATGGTGCATTGCCAACGCAGAGCGGCTTGGATCTCAGCCTGGAAAGGTACTCCTAATGGGAGTTTCAGCTGGAGCTACCTTCGCACTGGCTTCTGCCTTGAAGCTCATTGAAGAGAAGAGAGAAGGCGAGCTGCAAGGTGTGGTAGCATGTCAACCATTTACCGTGCATCCAGATGCTGTACCCGAAGAGTTCAAAGGCAGCTACACGAGCTACGATGAACATAATCAGCATACTATCGATACCAAGGCAGCAATGGAGGCATTCTTACGCTTACATGATGCTCCACCTACTGATCCCTTCGTCTTTCCGGTTTTGAACCCGCAATTGAAAGATCTTCCATGCGTTTATCTTTGCGCTGCTGAGTCCGATACACTGCGGGACGATGCTAGGATCCTCAAGAAGCTCTTGGACAAGAACAAGTAAGTGCGGTCTTCTCGTTTTGAGCGTTGACTGATCCGTCGACAAGCGTCCTGAACCACTATGACGAGTACGAGAAGCTTCCTCATTACTTCTTCGCATATCCTTCAACCCACCTTGATTCGGTGCGAGAAGAGTATTTCGGCAAGACTGCGTCGGGTATCGATTTTGTGGTAGAGTCTTCTGTTCTGTCTCCACTACCACTTAGCTAGCTACGATCTAAAATCAAATCCTACGGAATTATCTTTGCATCTCTGAATCTCTGCAAAGCAGTCCACCACACTTGTTTGCTATCCTTCTCCTCCACTTTACCACCTTGGCTCCATGCTGCGTGTTGTCGACTTAGGTCCAGCTGCCTATCGAAGTTGAACATAGTCATGATGAAATACTGGAAGGTAGCCAGACTTCGGTCATTTCCAACTCTGCCAGTGACAAGGCCATACTTCTTCTCCAGATCTCTCCACTCAGCGAGATGCTCGCTCAAGTACTGTCCGGGCTGTGGTCCCATGCCGTTGGGTGGTGGAGGCGTCCCCTTCAGACCGAAAAAGTCGCATATGACAGGCCATTTCTCTTCCCACGAAGAAGGCGTACTAGACGAAGCGACATTGAACGCTTGGCCTTGGCCACATGTCTCGGGATGCAGTGCAGCATGAATGCCAAATCGAGCAATTGTGTCTTGATCAGAGTCGTTTGATAGAATGCTCCAGCTCTGCTCCGTTCCTGGAAAGGAACATTCTGTGCCTTCACCCTCTATCTCCCGATAGCAGGCCAGGTATGTTGCGAGCGTTTGCGCAAGACAGTACACATTGTTGTTCGGCACGAAGCCGATGACTACATCCGGCCGTAACTCACACCAAGTCCAGCTTTTGTCTTTGCTCTGAGCTTCAAGCCAGTCCGTCTGGTTGTAGTAGAAGTTCTGGCTGGCGAAAGGTTCAGGAATACGTGGGAGGTCTTCTGACAGTGGGAGCTTGTCGGCAAACGGGAATTGATCGATGAGATGCACGCCGTAGGCTTTTGTTCCGGTCGGCAGAAGCACGAATTTGAGCTTGTCCGATAGGCTTTCAACGGCAGTGACGGCTTTTTCAAGCAAAGCGACATTAATCGCAATCTCCTCGTTCGGGTTTTCCTTGTAGATGTAGGCGAAGAAGAACACGTGGGTGACCTCAGATATGTCGGGAACTCGCTCCTTCATCTCCTTTGAGACGGCATCGCCGAGTAGATCGATGCCGCTGATGACCTGGAGTTTATCACTGGCAGGCCATTGTATTTCTCCGGTAATGGGTCGATTGGTCAAAGCAGTAACACGATCGAAATCAGATGGTGTTGGATAGCCGTTGAGAAGTTCTCTTGTCACTGCCCAGCCTTGGATTCCCGTCGCTCCAAAGATCAAAGCGTGATTACCCATTTTAGGCGCAGGTTGGTGCAATCGCCCACAGGAACTGCACATGAAAGTGCTTCAGAGTAGAAATGGACATAGGGCATATTTACCAGACGGCTCAGCTAGCCTTTTGAGCAGCGATGGAGCCGCCGACTTGCAAGGGCAAGACATGGGAGACATCGGCAAGCTTGATCATCAGCTCGCTTCTCAAGATGCGCACACTCGTAGGAGCCCATGCTGTGTAGAAGTAAAACGCAAAAAGATCTCCGAGAGAAGGTTTGGCAGGCACATTCACTCGGATTCGGATCCATTCACTTGGCAAGCTGGCCCAAGCTTCTAGACTTTCTCTAGCCGAGGTCCTGCACCAGCTCAACTCCTTCTGGCATCAACACTGAACGCGATTGTCGGCGAGGCATGCGCATTAGGCTTGAATAACCGTAAGTTCGACACTGTACTCTATCATTCAAATTGGTTCTGTCGCAGTATTCCTCTACTCCGTGCTCAATTTGAGACCACATACACCCACTGGAAGCAGAAACAACCCAAGATGGCTGGGCCAGTCAGGCAGCCCATTGACCAAGCGTCACTCGAGCGCTATCTTGAGAAGAATGTACCAGAGATCAAAACGCCTCTTGACTTGAAGCAGGTAAGACATCAATGAGCGATATTTTTGGTAGGCGTCCGCTCACAAAAGGTGCAGTTCGGCTTTGGGCAGAGCAATCCCACCTACCAGCTCACCGCGTCCGATGGCCGTCGATATGTCCTTCGCAAGAAACCTCCTGGGAAGATCTTGAACAAAACTGCACATCGAGTCGATCGCGAATATACCGTGTTGGACGCGCTGCAATCGACAGATGTACCTGTTCCGAAGACATACATCATGTGCGAGGACGACAGCGTGGTAGGGACACCTTTCTACATTATGGAATTCCTTGATGGCCGCTTTATCAAGAATGCTGCAATACCAGATGTAAGCGCGGAACACAGAAGAGCTATCTGGCGAGATGCTGTGCGAACGTTGGCAAAACTGCATCGGATAAATCATAAAAGTATTGGTCTGGAGAACTTTGGAAAGCCCAATGGCTTCTACAAGCGACAGATACGGACATTCAAGGGTTTGTCCCAATCTCAAGCTGAGGCAAAGGATCAGGACACTGGAGAGGCTGTAGGACAGCTCCCAGCATTTGATCAATTCATCGATTTCTTCAGCAATGAGCAAAGTCAGCCCTATGACCGCGGCGTTCTGTTCCACGGAGACTTCAAAATCGACAACCTGGTATTCCACAAGACTGAGCCGCGAGTGATCGGGATTCTCGACTGGGAGATGGTCACCGTAGGGCACCCCCTAGCCGACTTGACGAACTTGATTCAAGGGTGGACGATATCCAATGCAACACCTTCGTGGCCACGTAAGCATGCCGATGAAGCATTCTTGGATCCGTCACATCCCAAGAGCGCTGCGAAGGACTATCCAGGTCTGCCGACACACGCAGAATGCGTCAAATGGTATCAGCAGGACGTCGGCTTTGAAATCTCCGCCCAGGACCTTGCTTGGGCGACTGCTTTCGCTCTCTTTAGAGACTCAATCATCTTCCAGGGTATCGCGGCCAGGTATGCGTTGAGACAAGCAAGTTCGGCAGAGGCACAGTCATACGGCAACGAGCGTGTTCCTTTTGCGAAAATGGCATTGGAAAAAGTAAACGAAGCAAAGAGCAAGCTGAATAGCAAATCGAAACTGTAGATCTGTAAATAGCATTCTCGTGAGTGGTGTGAGGGTGCCAGAGATAACGTATAAACAGCAAATGGGGCGGACCAGTCGAGCCTCCTCATCCCAGCATTTTACAGTGGGCATCGGCAGACAATCGGCCTGCACACCATCCTTGCTATCGGTCTGTGCCTGCCGACTTTTCACGCCGAAGTGCTGCACTTTCTCACGCAAGGAATCGCGTCTCTTGCATCAATCTAGGATGTTGCACAAGCGATGTTCTATGCAGCGTTCTCGATCGCCAGCTGCGCAGGACGCGTGATCTGATCTCTCCACTTCGCGCCTGGCAAATCGGACCACCTGGAAAAGCTATACATTTTGGTACCATTTGCGGCTGCACGGCAATGCTTTTGCAGAGCTCATGATCATACCGTGATGTGCGACCGCCGAACACGGTACAGAGGAGCCAGAGGTACGTACTGCTTAAAGCCTGAGCTCGCCGGTGCAGAGGTAGGAAGTATTTATCTCATTGACACTCACCAAAATACCTTGCTCCACTTCAACAAATAATGTTCGTTGAGCCAGCTCTCTACCCACTCGACTTCAGCAAAGTCCCCAAATCATCTCACAAAGCGACAGTTATCACACACACCACCAGCACAATGCAAATTTCAGGGAAGAGGCGCGACAGCAACGCCGTTCCAAGACAGGCACACAGAGAGGACAAAGAGAAGAAGTTCTTCAAATGGTTCCACCGACGATCCTCTGGCAATCAGGTCCCACAATTGGTATCGACACTCACCGTTGTAAACAATTGTGCTATGCATGCTAACGACCTTCAAGGGTGATCGCGACTACTTTGAGCAAGCAAGATCATACGACGTTGTTGAGCCTTTGGTCCCACTATTGATCACAGAGAAGCGGCCAAAGCTCTATTCGGCTCCTTACTTCAGTGCACCTCAGTGAATTATCGACAGACCATTTCCGGCCAACAGTACGGGAAATGTGGACCCATCTTGGAAGGGCTCGCCTGAAAGCTGCAGGCAACAATCATCGATATATTCAGCTCAACGCAAGAGCATGCCGGACGCCTTCAAAGTGAGAGCAGGCATCCCGGCTTCTGAACTGGTACCTCTACCTTAGCATAATGACTGCTACGACCGCACACCGGACCCTGACCTCTGCTCAATGTGACCGACAATCCTGCAACTTCCATTTACGGATCATGTGCGAACGAGATGTCAAGTGCTACCTCAAGACCATGTGCAGATAGACAAAGTGTTGGGAGACATGAGACATGAGCACAAAGTGACGAAACGACACGAATGATTGTAGCATCATATCTGGTGACGACGATAATGTATATACCTAATGTCATACATACTAATGAAGGAGATCGACTTCATTCTCTCGTGTTTTGTCGACTCCTTGGCCCGACGCCTGTCTGCACCTTCAACTACCGACCTGCCGAGACCACACTCATCGTTGAACAAGTCTGACTTTGGCATTCAAGTCAGGCTTCTCCCAAGTCATAAATGCTCGCATATTCTTCATCTCGCCTTCAGGATCCCATTGCCAAGCTCCGTCGGTACTGACTACATCAAAGTTCCACAGCAAGCGTCCGAGGATGAGCCTCATTTCCATGTAGCTCAGATGCCTACCAATGCAACCTCTCGGGCCTAGCGAGAATGGCTGTGCAGCCTTCTTGAAATCGGTATCGTACTCCTTGTCAAGGAACCGCTCTGGAATGAAAGAGTCGCAGTCTCGGAAGTTGACTGGGTTATGGCTCGCAGCCCAACCACCGACAGCTACTGAAGTGCCTCCAGGTACCCATTGGCCATCGATGGTATCGCCTCCTTTTGGGACAGTCCGTAAGAGACCAGTCGGTACTGGCGGATGAATTCGAAGCCCTTCTTCAATACAGGCGTTGAGATAGGTTAACTTGCTGATGTTCTCATACACAATCTCGTCTTCAGATTTAAAGCTCGATCGTATCTCGTCCACCAATTTCTGATATTTGTCCGGGTTCCAGATAAGTCTTGCAAATAGGCCCGAGAGTAGATTCGCCGTCGTTTCAGATCCAGCAACGATGAAAAGTGCGCTGTTGACAATGATCTCGTCCTGTCTCAAGTCATGCTTTTCTCGTTGCTTGAGGATGTACCAGATGAAGTCTTTGTGTTGGCTGTTGCCATTCTCTAGTCTCTGCATACACTTTGCGCGACTTCGTTTGAGGTGCTCACTGCGATAGCCACGAACACGGGCTGGGATCAGATTGAATAGGAATCGTTGTGTTAGTGAACCTGCTGTGGCGAATCTCCTTGTAGCTTGTTCGATTGCACCTGCTTTGACAGTCTCGTATATTAATGCCACCCATTCGTGGAATCGGCCCAAGTCAAGGCAGCCAAAGGGTTCTCCGAAGGCAAGATCTCTGGTAACAGTCAGTATATCAATCGATCGACTGATTGATGTCTTCTTACCCAATGATATCGAACGTTGTGAAGTTAAGCCAATTCACCAGGTTAAATGTCTCATCGTTATCGGCCATGCGCTTCATGTTAACGATCAATTGATCGACGTATCGTTTGACGATGTATTCTTGCTCAAGCAGCGCTTTCTGCGAGAACGAATGTGCAAGAGCTCTTCGCTGTCGAGCATGATTCTCATCATCACTCATGGTCAAGGTGCTGACGCCTTGGACCGCTTCTACTGAGCCTACGTGAATTGGGTCTTTGTGCATGTTCGTATGTCCTGGCCGGTGGCCATAGATATCTTCCCATGCTTGGACTGAGTTGAATGCGAGCTCGTTGGGCGAGACACGAACAACGCTTCCATAAATTTCATGCAACTTCTTGTTCTCGAGCGGTAGACGACCTCTCAGAAGAGCAAATATTCCCTGCAGAGGACTTATGGCATTCAATCGAGGTCCGGGAAATTTGGCTAGCGGGTGTAGATAGAGGTTGTAGATGACCTTCCAGACGCCATAGCAGACCGCCTGCATTGATCAGTCGGAGTCAAGATGTATTTCATCTTTTATCAGAAACTTACAGCTATCAGCAGTACCAGAGGCGTCACTGTAGAAATGTTATACATGATTATGTTGTTGATCGTAAAACTTCAACTTTGTCTCTGCTCTCTTACCTTTTCAAAGAAAGCTATTCGCACTGCCCACTCCATGTCGCTGGAACGATGCTGGATTGCTTACCTTGGCTCAAGACCGGATCTCGGCCAGTGGCAGCCACAGTACGTGCTGCAGCCATGGCAGTGATTACCGTTCAGGCCGGAGCTTATGTGCTGTGAACGCGGGGCCCCAGATCAAGTACATCGTAGTTGTATGGAGTCAGGTTTGCTGCATCGGTAACGTTTATCCAGCATAACCGTGTCCCTGGTGTACCACGTGCGAGGCCAAATCCGTAGCTATGCGAACTTCATATGGTCGCTTTCAGCAGTGCTCAGCATCTCAGACAGCATTGCGATTCTCGAGTTGTTGAATTCAGATCTCAGTATAGATCGATCAGCCGTGAGGAAGCTAGATAGATTGTCCAAAGCCAAATGTATCACCGTTGAGCAGCTTTACTTCGTACTCGGAAACGATGAGAAGACATTTCCGCCGAAAATGATCGATCATCCATAAAGCCGATATTCGAAGCGTGCTCTACTCTCTTGCTTCGCGCTCCCCATCCAAGCCTTTGCACAAGTGTTGAGATTGCTTTTGTAAAGGCCCATGGATGCACTCCTCGGCAGCAATTCCTGCAGGCAGTTGTCCGGGAGGTATTACGGTGAACGCATCTTGCCAACGGGCAGTTCGCAGGGATAAGCAGTCAATGACAGAACCATATGCACTGTCCGACTGCCTATTCGAGATCAGTTGAGCCTCATTTTGGCCTTTTTCATTCAACTTTACCTAAACGACAAACGAAGATGGCCACCATGCGGGCGCTTCTCGGGCAACCAGAGTTTTGACTCAGAGAGTCAACACCATCCGCTGTGCAATTCTCAGCTGTACAGCCTCGATTGAAGACATGACTACTAGGAAACAGTCAGGGCAGAGAAGGATTTCGTAAATCTGACATAGATCGCAGGTAGGTACATACACCTGGGGAGTACCAGCTCATTGTTGATGGTATGCTCACGGAAATCAGAAAAAGGCCTGGTAGGGGATTGCGTGGCTATACGAAGTAGGCCAGACTTCCATTTCCCAACACCAGAATCATTTCGGCAGTACTTGACCTGCAGGCTCGTATTCGATTGCGCTCAGGAGAGCGACATATATCTGCGCGATCGATCTTCAGACGAATCTCTCGTACTTTGCTCAACGAGGCGCCTACACTAAGCAAGTCAGTACACCAAGGACACTCCACCATTGATCTACTCTTTTACCACACTATCACTTACTGGACTCGAGTCTCAAAATGCAGCTATACAAGACAGTCTTCGCTGTCTTGACGTCCGTCTGCCTCGTAGCAGCTATTGCACTAGACACCCCAGACGGGATACACGCCAACAGCCTTTTCCGGCGAGATTGTAATGATCCGCGCATATGCGCCGCCTGCCCCAAAGGTTGCGATATCAATCGATGCTGTCCTCCTTAGATTAGCGAGGTTAAATATCATGGATTTACACTCTTTCTTCGATCTGTAAGTATTGTTACTCTCGATCTTGATAAGGCACCCAAACTGATGATAGCTTAGGGGTAATGGGATGTGTTGGAAATTGGAAAGCAGAATTTAGTGCAGAAGACCTGGGCAGCATAAATCTATAGCCTGGATCGGTTGAAGCTCTTTGCAACCTCGGGCGCATCCCTTTTCGACCACTCTTTCATGAGCTTGCGCACAATCTTGCCACTCGGTAGTTTGGGCTGTGTAATAATCGTTAGGAGGTAGAATCAACTTGCATGGGCGAGAACTTACAATTTCATCAACAAATTGCACTCCACCCACGAGCGCTTTGTGCTTGGCTACACGAGGCTTGAACCAGTTCTGTATATCCTTCTCTTTCACGCCCTTCTTCTTGCCCTCTTCAGAAAGCACGACGTACGCTCGCGGCCATTCTTCATCGTTCACAGTGATACCAACGACTGCAGCGTCAGCGAGGTCTGGGTTCTCCAGCAGTTTGTCTTCCAGCTCTGCAGGCGCGACTTGGAGAGCGTTGACCTTGATTAGCTCTTTCTTTCGATCGACAATCCAGATGTATCCTTCCTCATTGATCACGGCGATGTCACCAGTCCTCAGCCACCCATCTGGACTGAGTGCCTCCGTCGTAGCCTTCTCGTTCTGCCAGTACCCCAGCATAACATTTGGTGCTTGGATCAGCATTTCACCTGGTTTGTTGAAGCCCACCTCTTTGTCATCGTCGTCGACAAGCTTCAGCTTGTTGTTTGGGATGAGCTTGCCGACTGTTCCATCATCCCTCGATTCATACTGCAGTATTGAGCCGCAAGTCACTTCCGTCATGCCCCAGCCTTGTTTGACCTCACAATTGAATCGCCTTGCGATATCATTCTGAAGTTCTTTTCCTAACGGCGCTCCACCGCATAAGATGCCTTGTATCGAGGAGAGATTGTACTTCTTGGTCTCGGGTCTCTTCGCCATCATCACAAGAATGGGTGGAGCAACCTGCAAATGCGTGATCTTGTACTTTTGTATGGCATTGCAGAAGTCATCATAGACAAACTGACGCATGATCCGAATCGGTACGTGGAACTTAACAGACATCACGCACGCGTATAGCTGGCCATAGGCGTGATAGAGGGGCAGAAAACCCAGCCATCGCTCGCTCGTCAACTTCTCTCCGTTCTTGATGTCTATGTTCGGCCACCGCACAGCTGCTGTTTGTTCGACATTAGCGATCAAAGCGTGATGACCGATCATAACTCCTTTGGGCATTCCAGTCGTTCCGGAGCTGAAGTTGATTGTTGCAATTGTGTTGACCGATTCCTCTGCCGAAAGCTCCGGCCACCTGTAGTTCTGAGCCTCCTGTTCGGAGCCTATCATGTGTCGCCAATCTTTCACGCCCCGAATGTCTTTGAGTGGTGTGTCATCGTCAGAGAATTGAAAGATCTTGGGATTTGTGCCAGCTTTCTTTGCCGCTTCAAGATCTCTCTCAACCACAGATGGATGTGCAAGTACACATTTTGCTCCAGTGAGTCTCATCTGGTGCACAATCTCCTCGATCGTGTATATGGGATTTATAGCACTAAAACACCTGGCTCCTCCAACAATTCCTAGGTATGCTGCTGGAACGAAGACGTTGTTCGGAGTGTGTATGAGACAGACGTCCCCTCTCTTGAGACCTAGCTTATCCAGTCCAATCATGATTCTCTTGACCCATGTGAGCATTTGTCTTGGGCTCAACGACTTCTTCGGATCTGCGGCGTCGATCCATACTGGCTCGTCTGAAGGCTGTTCGTTGGAAGGAAATAGGTAGCTGAGGAGATTGATCTAGTCGTGGATGGCATTAGTGAAGCTACGCGCTTTTTGGGGCAAGCATGTATGTACCTTGGGGATGTCAAGGTCTGGTAGTGGACTGGTATGCACAACCATGTTGTCACTCAATGCTCGGATCAAAGTAGCTGTTCTGGTCTTCGCACTGGTCTAATTCTATGAGCAACAATTAATTGCTTTCTCCTACCTTGCTGGTGTGGTGCGAATACACCACATGTACTTATTAAACGAATCCTTGCATTGTCGAGTGAGCTCTCGCGCAATAATAGCAGAGTTGCCACTACCTCGGGCATAATGAATAGCGCGGAAGCTCACAGAGCGCGTCTGTGGCCGTCACCTGCTTGCCGGGAGAGTTGATCGCGCTTGGAGAGGTTGGAGCTTCACCAAACCCCAGAAAGAACCCAGCTTTCGGGGACGGCAGATTCCAAAAACAGTTAGGCTACGGCAGAGGCGGTAGTTCACTGGGCGGGAAACATGACCCAAGGGTATCGAGTCGCGACTTGCGAGGCGATACTGTACCCGAGCCCTCACTCGGCGCAGTCTCACGTGCAGCTCGACTATACATTGTAGTATTTTGCCGATCCGCAAGCTGATGCAATAGCAGGAACACG
The DNA here is from genome assembly GCA_012978405.1 of Pseudocercospora macadamiae. NCBI lineage: Eukaryota > Fungi > Ascomycota > Dothideomycetes > Mycosphaerellales > Mycosphaerellaceae > Pseudocercospora > Pseudocercospora macadamiae. The sequence goes on from WRNY01000070.1 coordinate 99,751, forward strand.
ACCACGGCCATGTCTGAAGTCAATATCGACGGCTTTCTCTCTCTCGACGGCAAAGTAGCACTCATCACAGGTGGTTGGTCATCACTCACGATTCCTTGAATTCAACACTGGCTTGGAATCGCTAATTTGGCGACATTGTAGGCTCTCGTGGACTCGGCTTACACACGGCAACAGCTTTCCTCCTAGCTGGGGCAAAGACACTGTTCATTAGCGCAAGGAAAGCTGGCGGTGCGCAAGGAATAGATCAAGCAGTCGATCGGCTCAATGCTCTCGCGAAGCAGAAGTCACTTCCAGGTCGGGCAATTGGTCTCCCTGCGAACGTGGCCCAGGAAGAAGACATTAAGCGTCTCGTGACCGAAGTAAAGAAGCACGAGCCAAAGCTTGATATCCTCGTCGCCAATGCTGGTGCCACGTGGGGAGGGCCTTTTGAACCAACGCCAGATTGGAGCAGTCAGAAGATCCTGGATCTGAATGTTCGAGGAGTGTTCAACCTGGCTCGACTCTTCGCGCCTATGCTTGCAGCAGCTGGCAAGCCTGAAGATCCATCTCGGATCGTGATCATGTCCTCTGTTGCCGGAACCAACGTCAGTCATGTCGGAGACAATGGAACAATAATGTATTCAGCCAGCAAAGCAGCTGCGCATCATTTGGGGCGCAACTTGGCCGTCGAGCTTGGTCCGCGCAACATTACTGTGAACACGGTCGCCCCTGGCTTCTTTCCTTCGAAGCTTGCGAGTGGGTTGATCGAGAAATTGGGTGGAGAGGAAGAGCTTTCAAGGGAAAATCCAAGAAAACGCCTTGGGGAGCCTAATGATATCGCTGGAGTAATGCTATTCTTGTGCTCAAAAGCGAGTAATTACGTCAATGGAGAGTACATCTCCGTCGATGGAGGCGCGCGCTTAGGCGCAGGTCGTCTGACGAGGTTGTAGGAATAATGTTTGACTACCTCACAGAGTCTCTCCTGGCGTCCTTTGGTATCAATCTTCCTGCTCGCATTCGGTCAAAAACTCCATACCATGCTTCACTCGGGCTACGTTCCTCCGTGAATGGATTGTCTCGGGGTGTGCTGTAGACCTTGGTCATATCATACTGTCGATCAAAGTCAAATTGGGTTAGCAGGAAGTACTCAAAGCCTTTAAACGTGAGATCTGAGTCTGCCACGCCACTTTTCAGGCCGTGTTGCATCTCCAGCCCCTTCCAAGATTCCAGGTGGTCGTTGATGTACTTCCGCACCTCCAGAGTGTCTTTAGTGTTTGGAGCGGGACCAGCGCCGTGCAGACCGAAATATTTACAGAGCTGCGGCCACTTGGCACTCCAGGTCGAGTAATCTTTAGAGTCGGCAACGTTGAAACCCTCACCCTTGGCGTTTGGTGGGAGCGTTAGCGAGAGGTGTATCGTCTGTCTCGCAATCATGTCTGAGGAGCTGTCGATGGACTTCGCATTCCAGGATTTGCTCGTGCCTGGGAATTCGACGACAGCACCAGGTCCTTCGACATGCGCGTAAAGAGTGAGGAAAATACCAAGAGACTGTGCGAGGCTGTAAGCGTTCTGATTTGGGACAAAGCCGATGATGATGTCGGGCCTTGTGTCACACCAGTTCCACGCTTTGTTCTTGGCATATTCCGTGATCCAGTCCAGCTGAGGATGGTAGAACAGCATATCTCCGTATGGAGCTTTCAGTCTGGGCATGTCTTCACGCAAGGGAGTGTGAATGTAGTCCGTGGGATGATTCTCGAGCAAGTGACAGCCATACATCTGAGCCACGTTAGTGTTCATGTCTGGTCGAGAGCAAAGCTGAAGGAATCTTACCTTGGCGCCCGTCTGCAGGACTACGAATTCCAGACTTGGGCTGAGTCGATCTATGGCGATTGTAGAGCGTTTGAACATGTTGACAGCGTCTTCGTATTCCTGCTGAAGGTCTGATGACGCTTTGTATGCCAGATAGAACACATGCGTTATGTCATTGATGTGTTGAACTTTCTCCTTGAGCTTCGTCTCTACGGCGCTTTGGCTTTCCAGCAGGTTCACACCAGAGACAATCTGTAGTCGAGCATCATTGGGCCATAGCGAATCCTCTTGCTTGAGAGGTCTATTGGTCATGGCAACCACGCCGTCCCAGATACCAGCTCGTGGATAATCATGGAGTAGTTCGTTGACGAAGGACCATCCCTACAATCGACAGGTCAACAGGTCTGCAAATGACTCGATTGTCTCATTCGTGGAAGTCATACCGACACGCCGCTGGCACCAAATATAATGGCCCTTTTGCCTGTCGCCATCTCGCCTTATTGTTTTGTTATCGCGATGACTTAAAGATCTTATTAGTATAGACACACAATTTTGCAACAGCAGTGGGATCGTTACAGCCAAATTTTAGTTATAGTCGATGTCAGCCATTTTGCCCACGACTCGGCTTCCTCATGGACGACTTCTTGGCAGTCTCCATGCGGTGTTCCTAGGAGGATTTGCTCGGCTTCCGGGGTTGTCTGGGTCTCTTTCTCCTGCCCAAAACTTTCGGCAGTCAATCCCACGAGGGCCGAAGACCTCCCCGAACGCCACGGCCCCAGACAGGCAACGCGAACCCTGGCTCGTCGAAAGATTGAAATCCAGAGAAAGAATGCCGCAATTTGACAGAGTCAGTCACCCGATTCAACGAAGTTGCAAGTCGCGTCGAAGAAATGGACAAGCCATTATCAGGTCCCAATGCGGGGCTGTTATTTGTATTCTCCTCCATCAAGGACGCCGGGTTGACTGAAGAGGCATATACGAAATGGTACCACGACGAGCACATCCCCGATATCTTCAAAGCAAGTGGGCCAGGAGCAATCGCAGAGGCGTATCGATGGAAGGCATTAGACCCGGACGCTGAGAAACCATACTTCGCCATGTATCCAACCTCAGATGTCGAATTCTTGCAATCAGACTCGTTCAAGCGTAAGTGCTTGCCGCTTCAAGCTCTATCGATTTTGCTGATGAGTCGCAGAGATTCCCGTGGAAAGTGCAGAGCTTCCTGGTTCCGGCAAGATTTTCGAGCTTGCCGACTTTGATACCCGGTACTACAAGCAGAAACAACTTTTCGGACCAAAAGATATTGAGGGATCCGGAGGTCAGCCAGATTTTGTCATCGTGGCTGGTTTCACGCCTGCAAACGATACCGACTATGAGAATTGGTATCAACAGGAGCATTTGAAGGAAATCTCAGGTATCACCGGCTGGCGAAGAACGGAGAGGTATGAGCTATTCTTCGCAAGATCAAACCGCGAGTACGACAACCCTCTCCAAAGCGAGAAGCCGAAGTACCTGACCTTGGTAAGTCCTTGACGTTCTCGCAGCATGCCGAATTCAGTTTGACGAGTTACAGCATTTCTTTGATGGCGAAGGGCTGCCAGAGCAGGAGCTTGCAAAGGCGGGAGAGAGTGAATGGACGAAGAGGACTATGGGAAGCATGAAGAAAGCGGAAATCAACGTGTTCAAGAAGCTGGCGTATTTTTGGAAGTCGTGAGCCGATGTTGTTGTTGTGTCAAAGATGACGGACGAGGATCGAGAGGGAAAGGGAGACGCGAATTTTTGACTTTCAATGACGCGGTGGTCAATGCGTCCAACATCACTTCTCACTTCCACTGCCTCCTTCCTCCTGCGCTGTGATAGAATACCTCAATTTCCATCGACAATTATCATGAATGACTTCCTGAGACATACCGCAAACGATAGTCACCCGGTTGATACCGACTGCTCCTCTCATGCGGAAAAGACGCACACCCCATGCTTTCGTCTATGCTTTTCCAGGTCGACTCTCTCAAAGTGGAGCATAGCCGTATGCTGAGACGGGGCGTCACGTGCAGGAGATCATGTCTATTTCCATTGAGACCTTCTGGCGCGTGAAAATGCTATAGGGCAATCTTTCGACAACTTCCGCCTCACCATGTCTGCTACGATTACTGAAGTCGCTTCGGCCGTTGCCAAAGACAAGACTGGTGACCAAATGAAAGCGGCCAGATGGAACCCAGAAGAACAAAAGATGGCCATCGTAGAGGTCCCAATCCCTGAGCCTGGGCCTAATCAATTCCTCGTGAAGATCGCGTCTGCCTCATTGTGTCACTCCGACATTATGGCCATCGATACCAACAGCACAGTGACACTCGGACACGAAGGCGCCGGTTACATCGAGAAGATTCACGAGTCTGTAGCCAACACTGGATTCGAAGTGGGGGACAAGGCAAGAATCCCGCTTCGGGACCGAGATGCTCCAAAGTGCTGACGTGACTCTAGATTGGCTTCCTGTATATCATCGGCTGCTGCTTTGAATGCGAAGGCTGTCAGATACATAACCTCCACTGCGTCACTGGCAAGCAACGTCTTCAAGGCTTCACAACCGATGGGTTCTTTGCTGAATATGCGGTGGTCGACCAAAAGAACTGCGTCAAGCTTCCGGAACAAATGGACGTGATTACTGCTTCGCCCATATTCTGCGCAGGTATTGTAAGTGGCTCGACTCCAGCTTTGACAGGTATGGCTGCTAAAGAAGTCAAGACTGCTTTTCATGCAGTAGACAGCTCTGAATTGAAGCAAGGAGATTGGCTCGCAGTTGTTGGCGCCGGAGGTTTGCAAACATGAGTATAGAACCCTCGTTTCAATGATATGTACTGACGACACGGTGTCATTGCAGGTCTAGGCCAGATCGCCACTCAGATCGCCAAAGCAAAAGGCGTCAAAGTCGTTGCCATTGACATCAATGATAACACACTTGAAGTCTGCAAGAAACAGGGTGCCGATGCCATATTCAACTCAAGAACAAACGGCAACTATGTAGCGGAGCTGAAAGAGCTGACTGGGGGTGGTGTTAAAGCCGCTTGTGTCTTCAGTAATGCCCAAGCTGTTAGTATTCCCATAAGAACATCACATGAATGGTTGTTGACGATCAGTAGGCTTATGCAGGAGTGCCTCCGATTCTAAGGCTAGGTGGCGTCATCATGGTCGTTGGCCTTCCCCATGATCCTGTACCCTTCTCCACAATGGACCTTGCCTTGGGTCGTTACAAGATCAAGAGCGAAAGCACCAGCATTCCGCAACGCATGAAGAAAGCCGTTGACTTTCTGGCTGAGCACAACATCAGACCAGAGGTGCAGTACCGGAAATTGGATGAGATCAACGATATGGTGAATGAAATGAAGGCTGGTACTGCGACAAAGAGAATGCTGGTCGCTTTCTAAGTAGAACAGCTTCACTCAACACATGCCACTGGATTTGAACTCAAGACCACAATCCAAAGCAAGAAAACTTTCCGTAGTTCACGTCACTATCCTGATGTAGCCGGACCGGCTGCAATGGATAGGCTTCCTTCGCTGAGCCTTTCCGGGAGCGTATGAAGGCCTCCCAGTAGAATGCAGTGGCCATGAGCTCTGAGCCTTCTCGGCTTCCTTATTCCTCACATTCTGTTACCCCTCTCCGGTCTGCTCTCGGCAAGGCGCTGTGTCTCGGACGCAAGAACCAATGTCAGACAAGTGTCATTGCTTGGGTCGATTGGTGTACTGTACACAATTGAGGCACTTCTATGCGACTTGGTTCTGAAGGCGAGTCTCTTCCACAACTTGCGAACATCCGATTCCAGCAAAACCAACACAATGACGTTGAGAAAGATCGATCACGACTTCAAGAACCCTCAGCTATCCTACGATGCTGAACCAAACTATCAACCATATATCAAGCTAAGCTTCTATTTCAGCAAACTCCCTCACGTCTCAGACGAGCAATTCCATCGGCACTGGGAGACAGTTCACGCCGACCTCACAATCGCAGCGAAAGACTTCAAAGTCTTCAAGATTCAACGATATACTCAGATTCACCAAACAGCTGACATCAAGGAGAAAGCTGAGGCCTTACGCGCCAGCCTTGGGTTTGAGCATCTCGACTATGACGGATGCTCTGAGATTTGGGTCGAGAAGTGGGACGATTGGGTCAAGTTCTCGAGCAGTCCGGAATACGTGAAAAGTATGAATCCGGACTGCTCTCACTTCATGGCCATGCCGATTCGTGTATGTGGACATCTTTCAAGGTTGGAGAAGTACACTGATTGCCGTAGATGTTCGCCGGCTACGAGAATGTCGTCTTCGGAGAAGCTATGCCTGGCAGTGGTGGACGCAATGGCGTCCTGTCTGAGACATTACAGCACAGAGAGTGAAGTCGAGCCTGCTGACGGTATAAATTTGACATAGTGATTGGCGCGACAGTCGCAAATATGGTAGAGCTTCAAAGTGTATCTATTGGATCAAGATAGCGATCGGTCGCGGATCTCACTTGAACAAGGCCCTTGTCACAAGAGCACAGTCTGCAGTATATGTTCGCATTGTGTGTCAAGAAGTGGCTTCTTGATGCCATGCTGATTGGTTACCCATGTTTCACACACTGTAGAATTGGAGGTATAGGTGACGGATTATGATAGCCGCAGCTCATCTACTCCTCGCACTCAACTTCTACCATGCCACATCTCCCACTGACTGCTCGAGTAGCCGTTTTGGATGCCAATCGTTATCCTGTAAGAGTGCAGTGATTAGGTGCTGCCGCTGCTCAGCAATATTCGACTCGTTAGTCTCGATCGAGCACGTGTCAGTCAAGGTACCCTACAGCGTAGGTTCATACAACATAGGAGAGACTGTAGCACACTCTGCTCGTCGGAGGAAAGTTCTCTTGATATTCCCTTTCGCCTTTCTTTCCCAAGCATACAACAAGCACATAGTCAGGCATGGCGATAACTACAGTGTATTCCGATGACAATGAGAAGAGCATCACACAGCATTGCGAGAAGGTGGATGATACGCCTTCCCCTGAAAGGACGAGTCCTGCACTCATCGAAGAGGTCGCCATAACTTGGAAGACATGGGTTGTGATATTTGTGAGTCTCCATAAACACATCGTCCTAATCGATCCTGATACTCGCCAGATTCTCTCATCATGCTTCGGTCTTTCATTCTGGCCGGTCCCGACCACTTCAGCGATGCAGACAAAGTTGGCACCAAAGCTGGGTGACGAAACAGGAACAACAGCATATTGGTACATCCCTGCCTACACCACAGGCAATGCTCTTGGGTTCCTGATCGCAGGAGCCAATAGCGATATTTTTGGTCGGAGAATATTCCTGTAAGTCAATCAGACGCGGTCATGAGACTTCTATTGACGCACGCGTCAGGCTTTTTGGAGAAGTTGCTGCAGCAATTGGGATGCTGATTTCCGCTTCTTCAAAGAATCCAGAACAAATGACTGCCGGACTCGCAATCGCTGGATTTGGTGGCGGCTTTTGTCAAATGGCTATGTGCTCGATTCCAGAACTCATGCCGAACAAGTATCGACATATTGGAATCTGTATCTCTGATGGCTTCGTCTTCCTCATTGTGATCATTGGGCCGATCGTTGGTCGCTATGCTATCGATACTGGGGATGCTTGGAAGTACATCTATTACGGTGGCTTTGTTTCTCAGATCTGCTCGCTCGCTGGCCTCTACATCTTGTACCATCCACCGAAGCATCCCAAAGGAGTGCCATGGAAAGAAGCGATTTCCGGTCTGGACTATGTCGGAGGACTGCTTGTGATCCCGGGAGTTTGCTTGGCTTTGGTTGGCATCATCAACACAACTTACATGTCTGCATCGGATGTCCTCGTCATTGCTCCGATTGCCGTGGGCTTTGCTCTGTTGATCGTCTTCGGCTTTTGGGAAACTCTGTCCAAGACCAAATATCCGCTCTGTCCGCCGCGAATCTTTCGATCTCATTATGGTCGAGAGTTCACAGTGCCGTTCATTTTGGCCTTCATCGTCACCATGTTTTATTATGGGATCAACATCATCTATCCGACTGTGAGTATCCAGAGGCATTATTGGAAAAGAAGGGAATGCTGAGATCTGTCAGATGATCAATGTGTTTTACATCACTGCAAGCACTCCTCGCTCGGAACAACTTCTACTTACACTTCCAGGAAATCTGGGACTCGTCTTTGGTGCTATACTCCTGATATGCTTCGGCAATCTTCTCGGGCACTGGAAGTGGACGCTCACCGCCTCCTGGATTGGCATGACTCTCTTTGGCGGCCTTATGGCTCTGGTAACCCCAAGTAATAAAGGTTTGATGATAGCCTTCGCTTTCCTCGAACAGACATGTTTCGGCTGGGCACAGTACGAATCAGTCGCTTTCACGCAGCTGGGAGTCAGTCAACAAGATTTGGGTATTTCCGGAGGCCTTGCAGGCGTAGCACGATATGCCGGTGGCAGTCTGGCCCAAGCGATCTACACAACCGTATTAGCCAATACCCAGAGTTCCAGAGCAGCAGTTTCAGTACCGAAGGCCGCCATTGATGCCGGTGCAAGCGAGTCAACAGCGGCCGCTTTGCTGGCTGCATTTCCTCTTGGAGCTGCAGCCCTGCAGAACGTTTCTGGTGCAACAACAGAAATCATTGCCGCAGCGAGCGAGGCCTATCAGTGGAGCTACGCTCATGGTCTGAAAATCACTGCCCTCTCGTCTCTTGCCTTTGGTGGGCTCGGCTTGGTCATGTGTCTTCTGTTGGAGAACATTGATGCAAAAATGAACGACCAGACGAATGTCTTCTTGGAGAATGATGTGAATGCCGATAAGAATGAGTTTCATTAGATCAAGACCAAGAACAATAATCGTTCAGAACGGTCCTGTTCACCTCTGCTGCCATTTCTGCTACCTAGTCATTAGTAAGTCAAGTTTACCATGATGGTCTTAGGATCAGTAAATGCCCGAAGAGCATGAATTCCAGCTTCTCTGCCAACGCCGCTTTGCTTGCTGCCTCCAAAAGGAGCTTGAGTCATCATCAGACTGATGCAGTTTATCCCAACCATTCCAGAGTCGAACTCGCTCGCTATTCGCATGGCCCTGTTGATGTCTTGGGTAAAGACACCAGCCATTAGGCCATACTCAGTGTCGTTGCTCATCTTCATGACCTCCTCCTCCGTTGTGAACTTGCGGACCACAGAGACAGGCCCGAAGATCTCGTCGCAGTGGATCTCGGATTTTGGGTCAACATCAGTGAAGATCGTCGGCTGTAACTGTCAGTAGAGTTCTGTGATCATTGTGAAGCACGTACCTGAATGAAGTAGCCCTGCTTGCCAACTCTTGCGCCTCCGGTCAACAATGTACCCTGCTTTTGGTCTTTACCGCGTTCGATGAACCCAGTAACGCGATCAAACTGTGCTTCATCGACAAGTGGGCCCAATATGGTCGATTCCGAGTCCGGATCTCCCATGAGTTTTGTTCGCTCCTCGAAGAGAGCTTTGTACTTCTCAATAAACTTGTCATAGATTCCTTCCTGAACGTACACTCGGGATGCTGCGAAGCACACCTGTCCGCTATGACCGGTGATAGCATTGACAGCCCAGGTGACAGCATTATCAAGATTGGCATCGTCAAAGATGACAGCCGGAGACTTGCCTCCCAGTTCCAGAGTTACACGTTTCAAGTTGGACTTTGCTGCCATCTCTTGGATCTTCTTTCCAGTGGGAATTGAACCTGTGAAGGATACTTTGCGGACACGCATGTGCTGTGCAAGTAATGCACCAGTCGTACCGTCTCCAGATAGGACTTGGAAGACACCGGGTGGAAACCCAGCCTCCTTGATCAGTGGTAGGAGTGCGAGGGCAGCAAAGGGTGTTTTTTCGCTTGGCTTGAGGATGAAGCAGTTGCCAGTTGCGAGCGCAGGACCGGCCTTGAGACCCACATTGCCAATTGGCCCATTCCAAGGAATGATACCGGCTGTTACTCCGAGCGGTTCGTTGCGAACAATCTTCATAAAGCCATCCTCCTGTGGGAAAGATTCGCCAGCAAACTTGTCAGTCCAGCCCGCGTTGAAACGTAACGTTTCGGCACACAAGCCAGTCTCGAAAGCGCCGAAGCTGGTCCAAGGTGCCCCTAGTGTGATGCGTGTCAACTCGCCCAATTCCTGCAAACCATCTTAGCCATCGAGCACAAGCATTATGTGAACTGAAAAAGTACACCACCTTTGAGTGTGCATCAATCAAATCTGCCAGCTTGTTGAGCATGTCTCGCCTCTTTGCCGGTGTCGTTCTCTTCCAGGCTGGAAATGCCGCTTCTGCTGCGCCCACTGCATCGTCGACGTCCTGCTCGCCAGCTAAAGGGACGTCGTCTGCCACCAGCTCTCCATTTTTAGGATTTCTTACTGTCAGCTTCTTCGAGTTCTTGGAGTCAACATATTCGTTGTTGATGACGAGTTGTTTCGGAAGATTGTCTTTGTTGAAGATAAAAGCGCCCATGATGACTTAGTCTATACTGCAAGCTGTGGTTGGGGATGACCAGCAGCAGGGGACGCAATGAACAAAATACTGGCCAGGAAACACTCGGCTTCCGATAGCACGCGTAGTCTCCATAGAATACACTGGAGCCATGATACAAGCGATACTCGTGCTGTGGTGCAGATGCCGAGCTGTCAGTAACGCGTTCGTGTCGAGCTGGAGGATGTTTTCCAGAAAATTTGAGGAGAAAGAGCAGCGCGAAAGTGGCACGTCGAAGGGTGATCTCAAATTGCGCTTCCCGTCCCGTTCCCAAAATGGAAGTCTGCTGATCGCCAAGCTCAGGTCAGCTCGGACCCAATCACATGCCGGCGGATATTAATCGCGCGACCAGTTGCCTGACATTCTGCAGTACCACGTTTCAAACAAGAGAGCTGGCAAAGAGCTCTGCACACTGGAGGAAGGAGAGAGCTGGAGACTCAGCTGTATACTTTACTGCTTTGTCACTGTCTTCTTGTCCACTTTCACGAAGACATCGCGATGGTGAATGGAGAAAGGACAGCACGGTCGCCCCTTCCCCCAGATTTCCCCACGGTTCTTCCCCATACTATGAAACGGCCCTTGCCTGTTTATGCGCGTGGCTGAGCGATCACGCGCTCTCATTGGAGCGTCTTTGTTGTCCGGCATTCTTCCCTCCACAACTCTCATCATTGCTCACGCAACCGCGGGGTACGAGCTGTCTACCTTCATGTGACCGCCTCCCTGAGCGTGGTTTAAAGAGAGCCGAAGTACCTTGGAAGTCGCCCATCCTTCTCGCTGAAGCTGTTCCTTTCATTTTCCTGACCTCTCCACTCAACTCTCTCACACACGCACAGCTTTACCAAGGCTATTCACCTTGCCTTACCGTCAACATGTTCTCGACCGTCGCAGGCAACAACCTGCTGTACAAGGGTGCCGCCCTGTACGCAACAACCACCGCCTTTGCTGCCTTCTGGCTCTCATTGAAACTTCCAGTACAAGCAGGCAAGGAAGGACCGTACAACGTTCACCGTGTCCTTAGGCAGGGCAGGAGGATCCCATGGCGACGTCTTCCAAAAGTGCTCTAATTACTGGCGGTGGTGAGTCGACGCACCACGTCCGTCGTCCTCAACGCCACTGACAAAACCGTTCACAGCCAGTGGCATGGGCCTTGAAGTTGCAAAGGCTCTTGCTAAACGAGGAGATTGGCATGTTCACCTCCTCGATCTGAATGCCGACCGTGGTCACGAAGCGGCCACTGCTCTCGGCAAACACGCAACATTTCACGAAACTAACGTCCTGGACTACGACTCTCTCGCAAACACATTTCAGAAAGTATACGACACCTCGAGCAGGCTCGACTTTGTGTTTGCAAATGCCGGAATTGTTGAACGATTCAACTTCTACGAATCGCATCCAACTGGCAAACCACCACCTCGACCCGATCAAACCGTTATTGACATCAACTTAAAGTCGGTCATCAGCACTGCATGGCTATCTCAGCACTACTTCCGACAATCTAAACAAAGCGATGACAAAAATCTCATCATCACTGCCAGCGTTGGAGCACTCTATCGATGTCAAGTATCACCAAGCTACTGTGCCAGCAAGCACGGCGTCCTTGGACTCATGCGAAGCATTGCACCACACTTTTACAAGCATGACGGTATTCGAGTCAACGCAATCTGTCCAGCATCAGTGAAGACGAATCTGTTGGATTCCCAAGCCTGGAACACGTTTCCAGATGACGTATTCGTTCCCATCGAGAAAGTAGTGGAAGCCTGCCTCCTGCTCATCGATGGCGAAGACAAAGAAGGCAAGCTATTGGATCCCGAGCTCGGCGTGACTTCTACCAACGGGTCTACCAATGGCGTGACAAATGGCCAGAGATTGTTCGGACATGCTGTGGAGCTTTCAGGCATGAAGATGTATCGTAGATGGCAACCTGAGTACGCAGATAGCCACCTCGCTCGATGTATGAAGGCAACCGAGCGAGATACATATCTCGAATAGCAGTCGACTGTGCTTGATCACTTTGTATGCCTCTTCTCATGGTATCTCGGTATTACCCACGTGTGCTCTCAAGTCCTGCATCCCATTGGGGCAGGTGGCTGACAAGTCATTCTTCATAGTATACTGCTTTATCATGTTGGCGGCTCAACATTCGGAACATGAAAGTTGCCACTTGTCGCTCTGGGATCCGCTTCGATCAATCAAGTGATACTATTCATCAAATCTACATGTCGACTTGGGCTTGAGCCTAATCGCCAGTCCTCCCAGGAACGCCGGATACACTTCTCCGAGCTCAAGTTACACAACATCCAGCACACCCGACTCGCCCCACCAGAACATGTGGGTCAGCAGGGCCAACATGTTCGCAGCAGCTCTTCCGAACAACAGCCTCTGCTTCTGAGCTATGGTAAACGCTGCCGGCGCCAGTCCATGCGAGGCGAGGCATAGTCTGAGCAGATCAGGCTACACCGAGGACAGCTCCGCGATAGAGCTTTACGGATAGGCAATAATCTGTTTGGGTTTTTTGCCGCAAGTAGATAGCTTCATCATTTGTCCAATCGCTGAATGTTCTTCATCTTTTACGAATTGTTTGTGCTACTTCACTTTCCGTTACCATGAGATCTGCCGACAACGACCTCACACCTTCAGGTGGTCAATCTACAATGCCTAGCATAGTCAATGGCGTCAATGGCATTGCTCAAAACTTCCCATATCCAGAAAACACGCCTGATGGATCTTACAAAGTTCTAGACCAGTATCATAGCAAACCGAGAAGACTTCGAGTAGCATGTGTTGGCGCTGGAGCTTCTGGACTATGTCTAGCCTACAAGATGGGCAAGATGCTTGAGCCGGGATCTTGGGAGTTGACTTTGTTTGATAAGAATAAGCAGTTTGGTGGAACATGTGAGTGATATGCCATATGAAGAGAAGAGGGTTTCGACTGATCGATAGTGTAGGGCTTGAGAATACCTATCCCGGTGTGGCATGCGATATCCCGAGTCATAATTATACATTCACTTGGGACCCGAACCCAAACTGGTCCCACTTCTTCGCGTATGGCCCGGAGATCCAGCGATACTTTGAGGACTTCGCGAAGCGACATGGGAGTGAGAGGTACATGAAGTTGGATACCAAGGTGGTTGAGTGTCGCTGGGATGAAGAGTCGGGGATCTGGAACATGTAGGCAGAAAGGGCCATCGATTGAAGAGTACAGTTGACTGAGTGGTATAGTACCCTTGAAGATCAGACGACCAAGCAGACCTGGCAGGACTGGGCGCATGTGGTCGTCAATGGAACTGGGATTTTGAACAATTGGTAAGATGTCCTCCATGGCAGCCTGCAGATGGAAAATCTGCTGACTCTCTTGCTCGTACTCAGGCAGTGGCCAGATATCGATGGTCTCCAAGACTTCGCAGGTCCAAAGATGCATAGCGCCTCCTGGGACCACGGCGTTGAACTTGAAGGAAAGACCATCGGCGTCATCGGAAATGGTTCCAGTTCCGTACAAATTGTTCCGCAGCTCCAGAAGATCGCAAACAAACTCCAAGTGTATATTCGGTCTTCAACTTGGATAAGTCCTCCATTCGGTGCTGGAGCTTTGACAACAGTCCAGAAAGGGAAAGATGTGGATCCAGGTCAGAGACAGTATGAGTTCACGGAAGAAGATCGAAAGAAGTTCCGCGAAGATCCTGAGTTTCATCTCCAGTTCCGCAAAGGCATTGAGGCCGAGATTAATGGACTTTTTGGAATGTACAAGCAAGGTTCAGAACTTTCGAATACTTTTAGGAAAGTCATCACGGATGAGATGAATCGTCGAATGGGACCTGGCCACCAAGAATTGAAAGACTTCATCATCCCGAGTTGGTCGCCAGGATGCCGAAGAATATCTCCAGGTGATGGATACCTGGAAGCTTTGGTCAAGGAGAACGTCGAACCAGTACTTGTCGGCATAGACAAGATCACACCAGAAGGTATCTTGACCAAAGACGGAGTTGAGCACAAAATGGACGTCTTGGTATGTGCGACAGGGTTCAAGGTCGCTTTCCAGCCTGCGTTCAAAGTCGTCAATGCCGCCGGGAAATCCGTTCAGGAGGATTGGGAAGAGCGTGGCGGTGTCAACCTTTACTTGGGAGTTTCAGCACCTCGCTTCCCGAACTTTTATACAATTGTTGGACCCGGAGCGACTTGGAGTAATGGAACCTTGCTTCCATCGATTGAGACGACGATTGAATATTCTGTCAAGATGATGAAGAAGATCCAGACCGAGCATATCAAGGCTATTGAAGTCCAGCAAGAAGCATTGGATGATATATACGCACATTTCGATGAGTTCCACAAGGAGACCGTATGGCAGGAAGAGTGTCGAAGTTGGTTCAAGGATGGAAAGATCAAGAATCGGATCTACTTATGGCCCGGAAGTACGATACATTTCCTCAAATCGATCAAGGAGCCGAGAATGGAGGATTATAATATTAGGTGGCGGTACAAGAACAGTAAGCCCGTTCCCAATGACTGTGACTCGGACATGATGCTGACTCAATGATAGGATTTGCTTTCCTTGGTAATGGAGATGTTAAGGCCACTGCTAGTAGAGACGTTGCGGGATTGAGCACATACATGCGTAACAGCGACCATGAGTGGAGCGTGGAGTAATGGAAATGTTGTGGCGAATGCATGATGTTGGACATACAGGATGCAAAGTCATCTTTTACGGTCTCAAAGCTGTCGATCTAATGTAGTGCCAAATTGGTTCTTTCCAGAGTGTCGTTGCCCAGTCAGAATCAGAAGAGTATGCCCGCCTCCGATCACAATCAAGCCTTTGGGTTGAAGTCCGGTATATCGTAGAAGCGTTCGAGGACATGCTCAGCCATTCATTATGCCACCCATCGGAGGAGAGTCATAGTTATTATCTGGAGCATAACGTCCTCGAGGTGGGAAGCCATCAAGATCAGTGCTTGCGTCTGCACTCGACCCCGCGTGGTGCCATCGTGCCCAATCTTCCGCGGTCGGAAGGCCGTGTAGGAATTCAATGCTACCCATATCGCCTTCGCTCAATGTAGGAAGGTCTCCCAAATTGAGCATTTGTCCATAGCCATTATTGTTGAGATCCGGTGGGATCATCCAATCATGGACTGCTCCGACTGGCTGTACGTGTGCTGTGGTGGACGTCGGTGGCATTGTGGCATTCAGTCGAGGATCGACAGGTTGCATCGGTGGCCAAGGCGGCGCTTCGCTTTGAGGTGTGACCATCACGTACGATGACGGATCGATTGCTGGTGCTTGTTGCGACAATTGAGATCCCTCAGAAGCTGCATCGCTAGCACGATGTTTACGGAATGATGTAGGAGGAGGCGGAGGCATCGCCGCCTTTGCGAGATTCGAACGGCTTGTCTGCCTCCTCTTCATTGTTCCACGTTCCGCCTCCAATGTTGTACTTCCTCTTCGCGCTGGGATCGTCATATTGGTCGGACTGATCGGACCTCCTCGTAGCTCTACCATGCACGCATTCAATACGGCAGCCATCCTCTCTGCTGGTTGGTATGAGTAAGACATATCTTGCAATGCCGCGTGTAGCACTTCGAGATACTGCATGTTATGATTGCGACCTGCCGCATCAGGCATGTATGCAAGAGCCGCAATAAGCGCCTGAGATGCTGCACCCGCATGCTGCATGCCAATGCAGAATATCTGCTTCCCATCATACTTTTGCCGGTATTGCCAGAATATGCGAGCCATGGCAACTGCAGATTTGGTGCATATAGCCCGACTGGCCTTTGAAAAGTGACTGTCAAGAGTGTTGACCTCATCTGTTTCTACGTTGTTTGGGTCGTCGTATCGAGCAAAAGGACGGTGCAGTAGTATGAGAATGGCATGATACTGCTGGTGGAGCAGATAGAACGACTCAGGCGCGTCCACACGGTTCTCTTCTGTGTAACGGAGCTCTGGAGGTAGCCGCGAGGCCCAATTGTGGATCTCGCGATCAAGAGTCGCCATCTTGAAATATGCTGCTTGGTCTGGGCCTTGAACGGTGTCGTGGGACTTTCGAAATTCCGCGTATTCCACGATCTTGCCCGCAATCTCCATCAATTCTATCAAGGCTTCGTAGATGCGCGTATGTAAGCTCTTCTCTGGCCCGGCAGGCATGCAGGTCCCAAGCCTTTCGAATTGATCTGCCAGCGAGTAGATTTCCAGATCTCCACTTTTCATTGTTAATGGTCTTCCGAGGAACAGGCTCCAATAGCGGTCGTATATAACGCATGCCCACAACGTCATGCGTCGGATGTCCATCTCTCTCTGAGACAGTCCAGCATTTCTGCTGTCGAGTTGTAAACCGATATCGTAGCATAGACGCATTGCCATTCCGGAGATGATCCAGCCTGCATTGTCGCGTCCTACGCCAACCTCCTGGTCACCAAGGATCAATAGAGCTGCGATCGATGGTATGCCGCCAGGTCTCTCTAACTCAAGATCCAGCATGTACTTAGCCTCACGATGTAGCGTACTCTCCCGGTCCGGCAATGCTATTCTCTGAATATCCGGGCGACTGTTGTCGGAGAACCTGTATCCCATGGCCAGGATACACACATGCAGAAACCCGGAGTAAAATTGGCTTCGGCCGTGCTCCCGATCTTCGTTGAATGCCTCTTCATGAACCACATGCAAAACGGTATTGTAATGCTGCCAGAACAGGTCCATGAGATAGTCGTGCGTCTCGATAGGCAGAGTGCGAATGATCTTCTCTGCCCGCCGAGCCTGCTCCACACTTTCGCGAGTGCTCTTGCTCTCATCCACTTCAAGCTCAGAGTAGATGTGACAGTTGACAGTGCCTCCGTAGAATCGCAGGCGTCCGGACAGCTGATCAAAGGATAGATGACCACGCGTGGACAATAGCCGACTCACCAAACCATCTGTCTTGCTATCGATTGGGGTACCCATACTTCCATCGCGCTCGCTCCGGTTCTCTGCGCTGGCCGATGATCCAAAATGGGAACCTTCATAACTGTCATCCTGGACACTCCTTGGACTTGGATCTTCTGGATTTGCGGCATCAATCTTGGGTGCTGTCTGGGTTGGTACAGGTGGCTGACGGACCGGCGAGTCTTCTCCATCGGCATGCAAGCTTCCTCTCGTAGTCTTCGGTGGATACACAACAGGCGGTAAGGCTTCGCCCTTTTCCTTGAGCATAGATTCCAAGATTGAGACTCGATCTGTCAGCGCACTCATATATGCGCGGGAGATGGGTCTTCTCCGTTCATCATCATTCTTGATGACGCACTCTGTACCAGCTCTTGTGCACTGAAGACATTCGGCACTGCCTGGTGGAACGACACACTTGATGGTGTTCAGCGTAAGTCCTTTAGTGAGCAACACTCTGGCCGACCTACCCGGATGCGTCGTTCACGACAGGTCGCACAGGCGACAGAAGCTCTATGCCGGGACTTCTGCCGCTTGGTGCTGGTACCTGTTTCGGCCTCGGGTTGGTTTGGCGAGTCGACGTTAATGGTAGTCGGTGCTGCTGTTGCCACTGCTGAATCCTGTGTCACAGCTTGCATGTCGACGATGCCAGAGCCAAAGCGGTACAGAAGTGAATGGAGATATGGGTCGTATGAGGTGGACTGACTCCGAAAGAAAGACGGCAGTCGACCGCATTATGCACTGCACAGAGAGACATTCGATCGACCTGATGGCCGAAGCTGCGTGGTGCACAGCTCGCCCAAGCGCTGCCGCAGCCAATCCTGGGCCATTGTACAATGCCTGACCATGCGGAGCAGACCAGCTCCAGGGAATCGAGTCACGAAGCTTCCGGTTAGGCCCCGCAAGGCTTGGAAAGAGGCGCCGGGACAGCGTGAGAGTTTCGCTTGTAGGCATTCTAGACGGTGCACTCGTGATTCTTCTCTGCCGCGCCATCTAGGCCTTATTCTACCGGCAGATGCTGCTGCTGCGCTGCTGCGAACCTGGTGCACAGCGCAGTATTCTGGTAGTAAGAAGACGGTATCAGGCTATCGGCGAGAGAGATTGTGCTGGAGCACATCCGAACCGTTGCGCCGGATCTCTCCGCGCCATTGTGGGCCAGCAGTCGCTACCCTTGCACAAGACGGAACTCCTTTTGTTGTTGTGAAGGCAAGTGCGATACGTATCCGTCAAACACCGACTCAGCTTCTCCACAGAGGCACACTGTTTGCACAAGAGATCGTCCGGCGATGGAATGGCCAGCCTCGCACATCCAGCGTGGCCGACTCCAGGTTCTCGGGCACGCCGATGTCTGCAACAGTCCAGGCTGCACTGCGAAGACACGGCACTCTAAAGCTGTCTCGAATCCTATCCCAAGGCACTAGTTGGCTATCTCTGACTAACATTTGACTTGTCTCATTTCTTTTTCTCAGTCTCGCCCATGTCGCCATCGATAACGCTCAGCACGGTTGGCATTCCATAGCGTATTCGCCCTGCACTGCCATCACACTCATCGTCGAGACATTCCCTTTTTCTCTCATCGAGATTCGAATGTCTTCAGTCGAGAGCGCGAGTGGATGCGATAAACGAGATGTATTAACAAAGATCGAAGTCTCCACCATGTCAGCGCTGCCAGGAACATCGCATATCGCTGAGGCCTTCTCTCTGGCCATTGAGCGACTCTTTGGAAGCCTTTCAAAACCGTTGGCTCTAGCATTTCGACGTCCCGGATGACAAGGCATCTCTGCAGCGAACCCATGGCAGTTCCCCAGTTTGACTGTCCCCTCATTCTGGGGTACGTGTCCACGAATGCAGTGGAGCGTCACCGCAGCTTCAGCATTCAGCATACACCGGCTAATTGCATACAACGAGTTCAATGCCAAGCTACTTCGGATCTGCTGCTGCCGAATAACCTTGAGCTTCTGTGCCACGCCGATTGCGCTTCGGGGAAGGATACCCGGACCTGGACAGAACTCTCTTGACTCGGGCCGGCTGTACTTCAACCTCACTTCTGACTCTCATGCTCGGCACACAAGCATAGGAAGAGGAGCACATGAGGCGGGCGTTCTGGCATTAATTCCGCGTTGATAACGTTAATGAGGCATTGGTGTTGATTTCGCGGACATCGTCAATCATCAAATGCCTCCCAGGTTCCAAGCTCTCTAATTCATACCGCAATTCTAAATTCTTGCCCTCGCGTAATCTTCGGCCCTCTCTATATAGCAAGCAAGAGGCCTGCCGAGATCATCAACATTCGTCAGAAACCTTGTCTTCCTTCGACGATCGCAGCCTCGTTGAGCGACCTGCCATGACCAACCTAGTTCGAGGCACAGCATTCATTACTGGAGCTGGGTCTGGAATTGGTCAATATACGGCGTACGCGCTTGCCAGACACGGCGTCAGACAATTAGCACTGTGTGATGTTCGACCGGGAGCAGTAGAGGAAACGATCAAACATTTGAAAGAGAGTCATAACGATGTTGAAGCACTCAGTGTTGAGATGGATACGAGTAAAGAGGACTCAGTGAAGTCTGCAATTGATCAAACAGTCAAAGCATTCTCCAGGATAGACATTGCAAGTTGCTTGCGTGATTCTTGACTCTGTATCATATTTTGGCTTACAATTTCCAGGCAATCAATAATGCTGGCATTGGAGGAACTCCCAAGCCAACACACGAGAATACAATCGATGACTTCCAAAAAGTCGTATCCGTCAACCTAAACGGTGTATGGCTTTGCCAAAGATCCCAGATTCTCCAAATGCTCAAACAAGAACCTTTGACGCCAGCACCACGAGGGAATCGAGGCATCATCGTCAATGTCGCATCAATGCTGGGCCTAGTGGCCTCATCACCCGGGACTCCTGCCTGTGCATATGTAAGTCACCCACCGATAAGCCGAAACAACGATGCCGTCTCGGTATTACCGCATTGAGCCTTTATAGCATATCTCTTCCAAAGCAAAGCTGACCACCTTTCTCCTCGCAGGCCGCAACGAAACATGGCGTCATGGGCCTCACCAAGACTGATGCTGTGACATATGCTCCTCACGGAATCCGAATCAATGCAATCTGCCCAGGCTATGTTGCTACACCACTTCTGAAATCTGCGACGGCCACGGGAGTCATGAATGCAGAAGTTGCCAAAGTTCCAATGGGAAGGCTAGGAGAAATGGAGGAGATAGCAGATGCAATTACCTTCCTGAGCAGCGAGATGAGTAGTTTTATGTGTGGAAATGGATTGGTTGTTGATGGAGGATACACAGCGCAGTAGAACACAGCTTCCAGAGCACAAAAAACCAAAATTTGATCAACACCTATCCAGCATATCTACTTCACTCCCACCTACAAATTCGCCTGATTCTTTCTCCCCGAAAAGTCCACCCCAGCTCCCGCACTCCTATCCACCGTCCCACTCTTAGTCAAAACCTGTCTCCTCTTCCTCCTACTCAACCACTCCCCATCATCACTCTCCCGAATATAATAAGCCCAATCAGCAGTCTCATCCAATTCCGTCTGACTATACCCATTCCCCAACCAAGCAAATCTGTTCCCCTCATACTTGACCTCAAAATCCTCCAACCTCACCTCCCCAAGCGCCTCAATATAATGCAAAGTACTACCAGGCCAAAGCGCAGTAATAGGCGCATCAATCTCACCAGATTTATACCAACTCCTACACGGATCGGCCCAAACAGTTCCTTTCATGAAAGCATTCTTATGGGCGATAAAGTCGTTGACTGCTTCCATTTTCGGGGAGAAAGTTCGGATATTATGAGTTTGGTAGTGATCGATGAGTTTACACATGTAATCTGCTTGGAGTTCGATGGCGGAAAGAACTGGGCCGTTGCCGATAGGACAGTTAGGGCCGAGGAAAATGAGGTAGTTGGGGAACTCTGCGGCTGCGATTCCGAGGTAGGATTTTGGTTCTTTGGACCAGACGTCTTGTAGGTTTGTGCCGGAGGGGTTGAGTAAAGGGAAACGGGGTTTGAAGGTTGTGTCGAAACCTGTGGCGCAGATGAGGATGTCGATGGGGTATTCTTTGCCGTCGTCACAGACGCAACCGCGTGGGGTTATTTTTGTGATTTCGCCGTATACGGTTGTGACGTTGGGTTTAGTGAGGGATTCTAGGTAGTTTACGCCGGGTGTGAGGCGACGGCAGCCGACGCTCCATTCGGGGATGAGTTTGGAGATGAGGTGTTCGTCGTTTAGCTTTTCTTTCATTTGTTGGGTCATGTAGGCGTGAGTGTCGTTGTTGACGTTTGTGCCCTTGAGGAAGAGGGCGAATTGGCCGTTGAGGCCGCTTTCAATGTTCTTGCGGTATGAGGTCAATGCGCCGGGTTCTTTGGCAAAACCTTCGCGTTCAGCGTCTGTGAAAACATGTTGTTCAAGGCCTTGGACAGGTGAAACCCAGGTGGGTTCGCGGATGAACGTTGTGACATGCTTCACGTGAGGCTGGACTGTCGGGAGGACCTGGATACCGCTTGAGCCATTTCCGATCAGGCCTACGTGCTTGCCTGTCAAATCGACTGACTCGTCCCAGTTGGCTGTGTGGAGCAAAGTGCCTTTGAAGTCGAACAGGCCCGGGATTGCAGGCCATCGCCAGTTGTTCAAGATACCAGAGGCATTGATGAGAATGTCGCATTGGTCGGTGATCTCTGTGTTGTTCGCAAGGTCTTTGACGGTCACTGTGTATCCAGCACGCTCATTATTCCATTCTGCGCCTGTGACTTGGTGCTTTGTTCGAACGTATTGGTGCAAACGATATTTGGCTGCAAAGTCATTGAAGTATTTGTAGATCTCCGCGGATCCTGCGTATACGGCACTCCAATCCAGCTTCGGTTCGAACGACCATGTATAGTTGTGGCTAGGCACGTCGCATGCACTACACATCGATACACGGTCAGCAGGTGTTCGTAATTTGATGGATGGTTTTCAGATCTCAATCGTACCAACCAGGATATCTGTCCGCAGTTAGCATCCGAGAAGCGCAGTCGTAGCATGATCAATAACATACTTATTCTCCCACCAGGTCCCTGACACTTCTTGATTCTTCTCGTAAATTGTCAAGTCAACGTTCTGGAAATGTCGCTGAATCTTGTATGCGAACAGCAGACCACTGGCACCAGCTCCAACACATATCACCTTTACATGTCTTTCTTGATGAATGGGTCCATTGAGTCTTCTTCGCACGTCGTCTTCAGCCCGATTCTTTCGTTTTCCCAGGGAAGGAATTTGCGTAGTCTCGCGGATGGGGAAACCTGCCATAGTGAAATATCGGTTCGTGAGAGTGCTATCCTCACATGTAGGTATCGATGTACCCGAACGCTGCGATAGTGAATGAAGCCCTTGTACGATTTGACAGGGAGGTGATCTGTGTATCAATCGTGAATGTAGAGCAGGTCGCAAACATTTCCTTGCCGCGCACGCGCTACCGTGAGGCTGTCATTATTACCGAGATGCTCTGGCAATGCTAAGCCGTTACACATGGCAATCCTGCAACATGGACACGATTCAGCGGACCAGGGCGAACACATCCTCATGACCAATACTAGCCGCGCTCAATGCATTGGCTGCATTCATCCGGCCACCTCGGCAGTAAAAGATCACTTTGGCATACCGTCTGATCGGGTGACATATTGAGCTGCATGTACTTTTTGATCTGCAGGTACATGCAGCGCGACTCAGGAATCACGGTCGCAATCCTTTCCGCATCTATTACTGAGTCGAATGCCGGCATCCAAATAGCCACGGTATCACGGGTCACGGCTCCGCATTTAGAGGGGAAGTCCAGGGGTTTCGTCGACACGGAGAACGACAGCCATATTGAAAATCTGGGGCTGTTGAGGCGAGTCCTGGCCCACGTGGTGGGTGAAAGTTGCTGCAGAAGTATCCGATGTTGTGTGTTGAAGGAGTTCAAACAGATCGTGTGCGGAGGCCGTCGAATGCCGCTCGAGTAAGTGCAACGATGAACGAAAGCGAAATGACTCGAATGCCACATGGGCTGACTGTCAAACGACCGCGGCGGTGGTTCTTAGGTACCATATACTCATTTATGATACAGCTTCTTATTGTCATGCATTCATCCCATAGCCAACGCCATCCTATACAGATCACTGCCTAATCCATGCCATGCAAGAAGGAAACAACTCTCCTCTTTAATCATGTCCGCCGCCAGCACGACCCATCTTTTCAATCCTGCTCATCATTCCGCCTTTACCTGCAGAGCCAGCTCTGCTTAGGCCACCGATCTTACTACCACCAGGTGCCGGCAGGCCAGAGCCAGGCGCTCGCAGACCAGTGCTCATAGCTGATGGTGGCCTGCTTACGCTCTTCCTGAAATCTTCAACAATTGCCATGGCTCCTTGTGCGGGACCTTGCTCGGACTGGAGTAACAACATCTCATCGACCGCCGCCACGAGGTCACCTTTCTCAATGCGCTCTTGTTCAAGTTGTCGCTCGAGATCAAGCTGATGTTCTCTCGAGGTTTGCATCTCAGACTCAATGCGAGCGAGGTGAGCGCGTTGCTCCTCTAGCTGTGCCTTCAGATCTGCTTCGGCCTCAATGAATACGGTAGTGTCCGTCACAGGTCCGGAGAATGTAGCATCCTTGGCAGCAATGAGCTCCTCGTTCTGCCTCTCCAGCTCCACGAGTCTGTTCTGCATCTCGGCCAGCTTCTTCTCAGCTCTTGCTTCGTAGCTCTTCTTCAAAGTTGCAACCTTTCTCTCGTGTTTCTCCTTGTACACCGAGTGCAATTCTCGACTGACTGCCTCGATCTTAGAGTCGATCTGCACCGCGACAAGGCGTTGCACCTGCTCTTCTACTGCCTTGGCATCGCCATCGCCAGAGTTCGCTCTTGCAGCAAGAGCGTCTGCAAATTGCTCTTCTGCCTTTGCTGATCTGGCTTCGGCGTGCTCTGCCCGACGTTCTGCATCATCGACTTTGCGAGCAAGCTCCTCTTTCTCTGCCTCGCTCTTCAGAACTTCGTCCTTGACATTGTTCAACACGTTCTCAACCTCTTGGCCGCGCTTCTCCCAACCAGCCTTCTCTTGCTCGGCATATTCGCGTCTGTTCTTCTCTTCGCGTAGAGCTTCTTGAGCCTCGCCAACCCGTCGCTCTGCATCGCCGACGGCGCGTTTCAGGCTTTCCACTTCTGCCTCGCGTCCACTCAAGGTCGCCTTTAGTGAAGAGATCTGCGAAAGGTAGCTAGACTTCAGTGACTCAAGCTCGCGGACAGTGATCGTTGGCACCGAACGCGGCGTAGGCGCTGGCGGAAGCTCAAAGTCGAGGAGGTTGAGAATGTTGTTCTGTTTAGCAGGTGTGGCATAACTTTGGCGATGAGGCTTATGCGGCGATCGCTGGTCTTGCATGTACTTGAGGAGATCTGGCTGGGTTTTGCTGGGAGACATGCGTCCGACACTGCCAAGCTGCTCTGTGAAGTCGATGAGGAAGGTAGTACCGTCGTGACTTTGCGTGTGACCATGGCCCGGTGTTCTCATCCTTCGCGGTGTGGGTGATGGGGATCGAGAAGGTGAGGGTCGCTTGCGGGACGTGCGTGGTGTTGCCTCAGACTGTTTACCTGGTGTTCGTAAAGTGTCAAGTCTCTTCGTGGGGCTGTTGGTGAGCTTGGCCCAGGTCGTCATATCTGGCACCTCGGAGAAGGCGCTGAAGCACGAATCGTCGATGTTGGAGCTCTCTTCTGTGAATGCGTGTGTGCGAACTTCGAAGCTTTCGGTTGATGTCCGCGTCGTTGTGCGAGTGAGCTCACTGTTGTCGTACGAGTCTTGTGGGCTGGCCAATGGTCTTGGTGTTTGCGAATTGCCTGTTGTGCGAGATTGGCGAAGCGGCGTCTTTGTTTTCGGAGTCGCGTTCAATTTGCGGGTCGAAGGCGGCGGTGGCATCAGGTCTGAGTCGGAGTCGGTACTGCCTCTTCTCGACTCCGGGAGAGGGTTCATCTCAGGTCGCGAAGATTTACGCTGCTCTGGAGTTGCTGGCTTTGGTATGTTCTCCTTGTCCTCGGCCATCTGCTCCAATGATGGCTTCACCGGGCTCACTGCTGGCGTCGCGAAGATATCCATCGTCTCTTCCTCTTTAATTATGCCCTCGACGGGCGCGTCCCATTGTTTCGATGCCAATCTGCTCTCAGCTTCCGTTACGAAAGGTGAGCTAGGCTCGCTGTGATTAAATTCGAGCATACTCTCTTCGGCACCATGGACCAGTTGCGCGGATGGAGAGTCCATCTTACGGGCGACTGCGATCAATGGCTCAAATTGTGCACTGGAATGTCAATGTGTCTCGGTATGGCAAAGCTAATTTGTTGAAGTGAACCTTGAAGCATAACAACAAACAAACGGGCAACGGGTTGCTATGCTCGCTTAGAGCCGGCGCTAGTCCGGAATAGGTCCGTTGCGCTTGCCTTCATTCTCATCATCGTCTCACCTTGGAGATGAACTCGTCACCGTTTGCTCCAGCTTCTTCCTGACGGTCTATAAGCATCCATGGGCGACACAAATGATATCCAGGCAAGATCTTGTTCAATATCGGCATGGTGTTGTCGAGTCCAAGCAACTTTGAAGTGACAGAGGCAAATGAGAGCAACGCCTCCCCCTCCGTCACCATGAACCACCTCGCGTTCCACACAACCTGTTTTTGCGCGCTCTCAATGTCAACATTTTCCCAACACACCACCGCAACTATGACGGACGCGAACAACAAACTCAACATCTTAATGAACATACGTCAGCGGCGCAGAAATCCCGGTCAGCTCTCGTCTGCGGCCCTGTTTATGCACGTCGGCGCACGCGAAGAGTTTGAGGCTCTGCCACGTTCTGGCCCATTGACGAGTTAGGTATCCACATAGACACATGTGCTGATAGAGGAAGGTATGTTTTGTCCTGTCTATATCATGTAGCCAATATTCGCCCGGATTGGGTCTATGTTTCGTGCATTATCGATTCAAAATGCCCGAGAACGCAACTCTACTGCAAGGCTTCGAATGGAACGTCCCAGCCGACGGCAAGCACTGGCAGCGTCTGCTCAAGGCATTGCCGAGTCTCAAGAATGCTGGCATAGATAACCTCTGGCTTCCTCCCGGCTGCAAAGCCGCGTCTCCAGAGGGCAATGGCTATGACATCTACGACTTGTACGATCTAGGAGAGTTCGATCAAAAGAATACCACAAGAACCAAATGGGGATCCAAAGAAGAGTTGCTCGAGCTGAGCAAGAAGGCGAAAGAGCTAGGCATTGGGCTCTATTGGGATGCAGTGCTCAATCACAAGGCCGGTGCCGACAAGAGAGAGAAAGCACACGCTGTGGAAGTGGACAACAACGACAGAACCAAAGAGGTCACCGACTCCTACGAGATCAGCGCGTGGCTCGGCTTTGACTTTCCAGGCCGAGGCGAGCAGTACTCGAAGCAGAAGTATCATTGGTACCACTTTTCCGGCACAGATTTCGATGCGAAAGCTGAAAGGAATGCCATCTTCAAGCTCAAAGGCGAGGGCAAGTCTTGGTCCGAGAGTGTGGACGACGAAGGCGGCAATGCTGACTACATGATGTTCGCGGACGTCGACTACTCGCACCCGGAAACGCAAGAAGATGTCAAGAACTGGGGCGAGTGGATCGTCAATGAGGTCGGTCTGAAAGGATTTCGGCTAGATGCCGTACAGCACTTCTCGGAACGCTTCACGAACGAATGGGTACAGCATGTACGATCAAAATGTGGAGATGACATCTTCATGGTCGGGGAATTTTGGACAGGTGATACCGAAAACATGCTCAAGTGGCTGGATAGAATGGATCGAAAGTTCAGTCTTTTTGATGCGCCACTGTTATACAACTTCAACCGGCTCAGTACAACTCCTGACGCAGATCTCAGAACGGTATTCGACAACTCATTGACCAAGAGGGATCCTGTCAACTCAGTGACGGTGGTCATGAACCACGACACTCAGCCAGGCCAGACAATGGACACCAAAATCGAGGGCTTCTTCAAACCACTAGCGTATGCATTGATCCTGCTTCAGGACGCCGGCTATCCTTGCCTCTTCTATGGCGACCTTTACGGCATGAAGGGCGACAACCCAGAGCCACCAGCAGCATCTGGAAAGATCCCCGATATGGCTCTTGCTCGAAAGCTGTACGCTTATGGCCGCCAGGACGAGTATCTGGATGACGCAAATTGCATCGGCTTCACGCGACTGGGAACGGAAGAGCATCCAAATGGCCTTGCCTGCGTCATGAGCAATAAAGGACCTGGCCAGATCCGCATGTTTGTCGGCGAAATGCACCAAGGTGAAGTCTGGACTGATGTCCTTGGATGGGAGGAAGGCGAGGTGACCATCGGCGAGGATGGCTTTGGCGAGTTCCAATGTCCAGGTGTCAGCGTTTCTATCTGGGTCAAGAAGGATGCTGCCGGACGGGATCGCTTCCCTGTTGATTTTGACAACGATATTTACAAGGAGAGCTAATCTTTAATCTGTAGAATACTACAGTTCCTAAATCAAGATCGGTACCTAGAAATGTACCTCATTGAAAAGCTTTGCACGCCGCTTGACTCAGGAAGAGAATCTCTGACAAGCTCGCTGAACGCCAAACACCAACAAACTGCCTTCGTAACTACCAGACCCCATCGATCACTCATCGGAGCTGGAAACTGCGGCCGAGCTTGCTCAACCGGGCAGGAGGGCTTCTTATTCAAATCCTCCGGAACATCCATGTACAATAAGGGCAAAACGGACTCAACGTCGCGAAGAGTAATATCCGCTACCTTCCTCTCCCGCACTTCTTTGACCCGGCCTTCGTTCTCGTCGACGATGCCTGGACCCTGTTGCCGGAGTCAAATATGTACTGTGGCTGTTCAAAGTACCAGTCTGTCTCAGTTGTTGCTCCTCCGCACTGCTGATGATACCATTTCGCCAGAGATGGTCAATCAGGCTCCGACTCAGCCTCGGTTTGACCCCACTAGCGCGGTATTGACACGAGAGCATATGAGACCATCTTGCTCGCCAGGCATCCCTAGACCTTTCTCCTTGGAAGATCTCATCGCAGCCCTGGAAAGGACACTCGATGATCCGTGGTAGACGCCCGCGGAAGTGTGTTTGATAGTGCGATTCCCATTCCGTGGGGCTATCGAACCATTCTTCGCACCCTAATGGAGAGCATGGGCACTGTAAAGTTCCTTGTCTGGGTTCTGGTACGCTAGGAATTCCGTCGTCGTTCTCTTCTAGTCGATACTGGGGTACGATGGTGTCGATACGGACTGAGGATCTACTGCCACCGCGTCTTGATACAGAGTTGGTTAACGAAGGAGCTCCGCTGAATCCAAACGAGCTGTAATATGTGCTTCGAGACTCTCCAAGCATCGCCATCGAGGACGTATCAGATGTTGGCGACGTAGGTACATATTGCTGATAACCATCTGCGTAGCGATACTGCGGGACCAACACACGTTGCTCAAAGTCCACTGGTCCGCCTTGGCTATACCACCGGGAGTCGTCAACAATCCTGTGAGTACTCGATCTGCGCCGCTGCTCGTAAAGGCTTGGTCGATCTGAGGAATCGCGCTCCCAATAAGAGGTTGACTGGCTAGCAGTACTGGCCGAGCTGGGATACTCCGGCAGCCCGTAGCTGCTTGCTTCGCGTTGCCATTCAGACGGGATCGGTGGGCTCGGGGGCCCGGCATACCAGTCCTCAGCAGCCTGTGCAAAATCGTCGTCTAGGCCTGAAATACGTTGGCGAGGAGGCCTGGGTCTTGGGTTCGTTGCAGGTCTCGGATTTTGGGTGCCGCCAACAAATCTCGTGAACTCGGGCTCCTCACCGCCATCTGAATCGCCATCTCCACGCGGAGTCAGTATAACCCATTCCGAATCATTTGACGACCGGTTAGAGGCTCCCGACATCGTCACTTCTTAGGTCCGTTCTTTGACCTGGTATTTAGCCATAAAGGGCAACTCAAGTTGGTGATGATATCGGTGTCTCTCGAGGCTGCTGACGATGCATCAGGTCCTGCGTATCCCGCTGATGGCACGAGGGAACAGTGAAAAATTACATCTCGAGAAGGCTCGAGGACCTTTGATGGGTATTGAGCGTGCGACGAGTGACATGGCTCGATGCGCAGATTGAGGTGGCTGACTTTCACGCAATGGGAGTTGCTGGACCGACACGTACTAAGTGCCCAATGGTATCGCACACTTGCTCGGCTGGAGAATATCGTTACAGGCGGCCTCTCACGCACGATAGTGGGGTCACAGGCCCACCGGTCAGCTGTGTGAAGCCTCACGGCTGCCGCCTCGCATTCTTGCATTTCGCAAGCTCGGGATAAGTGATCATCGACAGCACGCTTTGCTGCCCGATACTGTACCCAACAATCCCACTATACATGGATGACGTCCAGTATGTTCCGTTGTAATGTCCTTCTCTTCTGCCACGACTCCGCCAGACAGGATTAGAACGGTTCGTGACAAGCGATTTTGCATGAAGGCAAGTGGCGCTGACAGTTCGCAGCCTCCTGTTTCCGATCCACACCACGATCCCAATTACGATACAATATCGAGCGAGGAGAAGCGCAATGCCGCATGGCAGTATCATGGCTACCCATCGTTGTCAAGATGGATGGCCTCGTCCAATGACTTCTTCGTCTTGCGCAAGTTCTCTACGCTTAGTGCTCGATCACTCCTATACCTCCAGAACGAGATCGCACAACGTGAAAAGAAACTTGAAGGTTGGGATATGTATTCCATGAAATTTCCCGAAGGGCAAGGCGATTGCGAGACAGGAAGTTTTCACTTGGATCAGGCGAATGAGAAGGGGAAAGCCATCCGCGAGATCATACCTCTCCTTGAGCAGTACTGTAAGTCTACCGATAACCATGCGGATGGAACTCCAGCTGACTTGTAGTAGACAATTTGGTGAATTCCTACTCCCAAGTCCGAGCTCGACCAACAGCTCACGACCACCACCGCCGAAACCTGGCAAACTGGTTCGTCACATATCCCAACGCCATCGCTGACGACGAACAACACTTTCTGGACAAGAAGCGTGAAGGCGACCTGTTCCCCATCATATCAAAACCAAAGACTCCCCTCACAGCACTTCTAGAGAAGGCTCGAGTTGTACGCTTCCGCTTCAAACCTCGCAATAAACGATCAGATCGAATCGAAGACCCGGACGTCCACTACCACAGCGATACGGGCCTTGCGATCTTCGCTAGCATCGTGATCGTGACCACCGGACTGATGCTTCTGTTTGCACCAATGTGGTGGCTAAACTTTGTGGACAAAGATGTCTATCAACTGGGAATCATTACGACATTCGTGTCTATGTTTGCGGCATGGTTGTGGATGGCAGCAGGCCCACGAGCGTTTGAGATTCTGGCTGGAACAGCGGCTTATGCTGCTGTATTGATGGTGTATGTACAGATTCGGCCGAATAAGGCTACTTGAAGGCCATGCAGATAAGGGTACCATGTTGCTTTAGACAACGAAGACCTTGACTTCATGGAGAACGGAGGCATGTCTAGAACGACTTTGAAAGCTGGTACTGGATATCGGAGTAAGAATTAAGCTAGAGAGAAGCATTCTTGAATTCGAGATTGAAATCGGCATTGAGTTCTACGTTCGAAAGATAAAACCATCCCTTGACTACCCGTCGAGATCGTTCGGAACCGTCCCAAAATCTGGAGACTTGCTTCATGGAAGACGGAGGGACGATTCCTGTACGATCTCGTTCTGCTGATTCCATTACCGCCTAACTGTAACTGTGGGAACAGCCTGAATCTAGAGGATACCGAAGCTTGGGTTGAGATATGAGTTGACTTCGCGGAACGGCCTTGCAAATTGAGAACAACGGCGAGGAGGTATAGACCCGCCATTTGAGTTCGAGCCCATGCTGCTGTTGATTGCAGATTTCCGAATGCTCGCTCGAGCACGAAGATCAATCAACGTCGTTAACCCAGCTGTAGTCAGGGTGCAAGTACTCCAAGCGTCTCCTCTCGTCCTCTGCTTTGGCTTGCTCCACTGAAACGCATCGCGTCCTCTTCTTGGCTTTCCCTTGCTTGTTGCGCAGTGCTCCATCTCCATCCACGTCAGCGAGCTCGTAAGTCCATCCGTGGATATCAATCAAAGGCCTCGAGTGCAGACAAAAGCTGCGCATTCTCTCGTTGAGTCTTTCTATCAGCTCACCGAGTTTCTTGCCTGTTCCAAGAGCTTCGTGGGTGGGGTAGTCCTCGCAGTCGGTGTTCTCCTCAAGCTTCCGAACTTTCGAATGGGTCTCACATGCTCGCGAGTCGACGTCGATTGTGGACGTCTTCAATAGAAGAGGAGGCTGCGTGAGGTACATGCCTCGAATCCACAAATCGTCAACAGTGCGAAGGGACCAGGTCCGAATCTGTGGTAATTGACGAAACTTGAGTGGGGAGTTCTTGTTCACGCAGTGTCGGACCAGGAGTGGATTCGCCATGATCTGCCACGGGTCGAAGTCGCCTAGCAAATGCTTTGGGATATAGTTTTCCGGATTTCTCAGCAGATTTTGGGTCCACAGCTCCGGGTACTGCATCAGACTGAGAAGAGGCACCCTGTCGTCCCTGTGGATATCTTCGATGGATCCTGGATCTAGAAAGAGACGGCGTCGGAGCTTCGGAGATGCATTGATCGAAGACCGAGCTGCTCTGCAGACAAGTCTGACATTTGACAGGTCTTTCATGGGGAGGTCGTTGAAGATCTCGTCTGCAAGCTCACCGATATCAAAGACCGCAGGAGCTGCGTGTGAGAACACAATCGGCTTCTTGGCTTGAGGTAAGTCATCGTATGATATCGGAGGCTCTGGAATCTCAGAACGCTCCTGAGATATTTGCAATTCAGCAAGACGAAGCTCATTGACCGCGGTTTCGTCTTGCAGCCTCCGAAGCGGACAGTATTGACTGCGTGGTGATGGCGGTTGTGGTTCATCCTCTTCTGGTGGCGGCGTAGGCCATCTCGGTGGTAGATTTTCCGGGCCCAGGGTGGCAAGAAGTCGTTCAAGTCGCGATGAAGACATTTCGGAGGTCGTGATGTCGA
This sequence comes from Pseudocercospora macadamiae, assembly GCA_012978405.1. Lineage (NCBI taxonomy): Eukaryota > Fungi > Ascomycota > Dothideomycetes > Mycosphaerellales > Mycosphaerellaceae > Pseudocercospora > Pseudocercospora macadamiae. Next base: position 132,039 of record WRNY01000070.1, read on the forward strand.
GGTCACTATATTTGGTCGAGGGTGAATAGTCGGTGTTTGGTCAGGCCGACGTGTGATATATTGAATTGAGATCAATATATCGAAGCGAACAATGATCAAGGAAGAAGAAAGAGGTCTTGGCCTTGGTGTCGGCCGAAGTCAACTAAGGGTGAGCTTGATGACTGCTGAAGTGGTGTCGATGTAGATGGTTAGAAGGTCACTGCAAACGTAGACCTTTTATATGCAAATTCGATGCATGGCCCATGCGGCAAGAAGACAGCGGACCAGCAGTCACTCATCCAGCATGTGAGAACATGTGATAGCATGTGCAAATGCCATCTGCCGCATCTTGTGCTCCAGGTTGCCATTCACTCTCTGCGAAGGCATTGTCTAACCTTCTCAAGGCACGGGTAGGACATCGCAGTTTTCTAGACGTAATGGTGCAAGCCTTGAAGTTTTATGTGTCTGGATTTAGTTTGCCTCTCCTTGTATCTGCTTTGACGGGATATTACCAAGCAAACGTGAGTGAATGTAAAGCGTGAGGTTGAGGCCGGCCAATGCCAAGACTCTGAGCCTGAGGCAGAAGTCACATTACTGTATACCCGCTTATCGGCAATCGCAGTTTGCATTTGAAGACCTTGACTGCTTCACCACAGCATCACGGTATCAACTGCAAGCACACTCCACACCCTTCGCACAGCGCCTACTCGGCGTGAAATTCATCGCACGATTCACACTTCGTGCACCCATCAGCCTGTGAGATATCGTCCACACTGGTTCTGTGCGGGAACCAAGAGCGAGGAATTTGGCCGTGGATCTGATTGCTAACGATTTTGAACACACAACGCGCAGGGCACCGTCTTGGAATCAGCAGTACCACTGAGTGCGGTGCGCTTCGATTGGCAAGATGAGCCCACGCTCGCCGTCGCTTTCCGACGGTGAAATCAGCAGCGGCGACGGGGACGGGGAGAAGGTTACAAAGAACGCGCCACGATACCCAAGCACCAGTGTTAATACCTCGCCCAGACACGCACAGATGTCTTCATCTCGCGCTTCGTACTCGCGGCCTTCGGGCAGAGACGCCTTGATGTCCGACAGGAACGCTCATTTCAATGGATACACCACAGATCTCAGAGATGCACGTGATCGGTCGAGATCGCCCTTCAGACGAGATCGTTCCGGCTCGCGATCGCCTTTCCGTGCGGACAGAGGTAATGGCGGCAGTGGAGAGAAGCGGCGGCGCCAGGAAGATCATTACGGCAAGGGCGCCTCAGACACCCGCCGACACAAGGTCTACGAAGACCGCCCAGCGCATCGAGCCGGCTATCGAAATGGCAACTCTGTAGGCGCTGGTCTACCCTACAACGACAAGCCTAGTCGAGACCGAGCAAATACGCGTGACTCCAACGGCCGACGCGACCGTGACAGAAGTCGATCGCCATACCGAGCGGCGGGCACAAACGGCAACGAGCGACCGAGCAGCAGACGTGGACCAACCAGTCAGGCAGATGCAGGTTCTGAGGCTGGCGATAGGAGACGTGCAAGTACATCTTCCACCGATCATGTTAGTGGTACTAAGAAAGAAACTTCTCGACCAGAGCAGCCGGCCCGGCAATCCGCTGTGCACTCCCAGGACAGGTACGGTCAAAAAGCTGCACAATCAACGTCACTTACTAACACTGTCGACAGCGAGCCTGCTGCAGAAGTGGCGGAGCCTCCTACACCCCAGCTATCTGAAGCTGAGCTGATAGAGCAGAGACGAAAGAAACGAGAAGCAATTCGCAAGAAACATGCAGCCGCAGCGACCAATGATTCGTTACTCCGTGCGACTTTGGAATCAAATTTGACATCGACAGCCACGACTCCATACCACGATAGCAGTGGCCAGGGCTCAGAAGCGCACTCGCCACCTTCATCCATGAATTCTCCTAGAACTCCAAGAGATGTGTCCACACCTGGCTCACCAGCGTCCATCCATGATGAAGACCTCATAAATCCTATCCAAATGACGGCCAATGTGGAAGAACAAGGTCAGTCGGCAGCTGATTACGATCCCAACCAGGATATGCAGGAAGACAGGCCGGATCACAAGCGACACGTGCTGCACGAATCATCTGAATTGGAAGGTAAAGAAGCTGCGATCCAAGCATCTGCTTCAGCACCCAAGAAGGCTGCCGACGATTTTGATATGTTTGCGGACGATGATGACGACATGTTCGCCGCCAATGATCCACCGGTCAAAGCTGGCGAGACCAAAGAGGCCCGTGCTCTTGATGAGAGTCTTCTGGACAACTGGGACTATCCTGATGGACATTACCGTATCATCAATGGCGAGTTACTGGACAGAAGATATGCTGTGGAGAAGCAGATCGGCAAGGGAACATTCGCGACAGTTGTGCGCGCCAGAGATACTCAAACCAATGCTGTGGTTGCCATCAAAATCGCGTGTCGGAACGAGACCATGTTCAAGGCTGGACAGAAGGAAATGCAATTTTTGAACCGACTAAACGAAGCGGATCCCGAAGACAAGAAATACATCATCCGCCTTCTCCGTGACTTCATGCACAAGAGTCACCTATGTCTAGTCTTCGAGGGCCTGGAGATGGACTTGCGTGAGACGCTGAAGAAGTTTGGGCGGGATGTCGGCATCAATCCGGAGGCTATTCAGGTCTACACGCGACAGATGCTGCTCGCCCTCCTGCACATGAAGACACAAGAGGTGCTTCATGCGGATCTTAAGCCAGACAACATCCTGGTAAGCAGCGATAACAAGTACATCAAAATCTGCGATTTCGGTACCGCGACTCTGCAACAAGATGCTGAGCTGACACCGTATTTGGTGTCGCGCTTCTACCGCGCTCCTGAAGTCATCCTCGGTATGGAGTTTGACTACGGCATCGACATGTGGTCAATAGGCTGCACTCTCTACGAATTATATACTGGCCGAATTCTCTTCAACGGCTCGGACAACAACAACATGTTGCGCGTAATCCAGGAGTGCCGCGGCAAGCTACCCAATCGTTTGATCAAGAGGTCACAGCTGGCGGACAAGTATTTCGACGAGGCCTTTACCTTTCACGGGCTGGAGCGAGACAAGATGACTGGCAATCTTGTGCAGCGACCGATGCATTTCTCTCAAGCAAGTAATGGCAGAGATTTGAAGTCCAGGCTGAGCGCCAACACCAAGAAGATGGACGCAACGCAGTTGAAACTGCACAGTAACTTTGTCGACCTTCTAGACAAGTGCCTCCAGCTTGATCCAGAGAAGCGCATAAAGCCCAAGGATGCGTTACGACATCCATTTGTGAACGACACAAAGCGCGACATACCAGCGCATGGGAAGGCAAAGACGACGGTGCCTCCAGCCACCAAGTTATTCCGTCCAGCTGCCGTGCAGCGTTCTGGCTAGGTTCCGTGCGCTCGCGTCAAGCATGTGCGATCTCGAGGACCCCCAGTTCATCGAGACTAAGAACACAAAGATCGAGAAGCCTTTCAACTGCAGACTTCTGCCATTCCTCCTTCAAGACTACAGTGCATATATCCTATCAGTCTCCGGCACATTTTGGCGGTCTCGTCGCGGGTATCATTACCGCCAGCAATGATGTTGTAACATTATGGATCTTGGACATACAGTGCGAAGACAGGGCAACAGGGCCTTGATAGAAGCACCATAGAGGAGATTATTTGGAGAGTGGAAAAATGGTCACGAGGTGGATCGGAGCATTAGCAGGGCAGAGGCTACGCAAGGCAGATGATTAACACCAGTAGCACGCAGGTCTGACCTGCAGTATCAGTCTCCCATGAATCAACTAAGACGACAATATCTCATCACGTTGCATTTTGTTCACTGATAGGCATGACTCTGCCGGCTGTAAGAATGTGACGGGATTGTGATGAGTATGCAGCACATCGACCATCTGTGAAAGGGAAGTGGACAAGCTCTCGCTAGGTGTCTGTATTCTGGCACCTTCGGCCCGCGGAGAATCCACGGTAGAACAGTTTCGTAATCCCCGCCAAGCCCCACAATTACAGTGTATTTCGCGTGTTTTCCTGGGAAGATTAGAACGTTACTTCTACTACTTCTCTACCTACCTTATCGTTATAATACCTTATTATTACGCGTACTACTACTAGTATAATAGTAAAGATTAAAAATAATCTAAAGGCTTTCTATAAGCGTATTTTTGCTATAGAAACCGACTTTCTAATAGCCTATAATAAGTTCTTACTCTCTATAAAGCTACTATTAAATATATATAATTATAATAAAACTACTAAACTAAAGTATAAATAAAATAGTAAAAAATAGAAGTTAATATTATATTATTACTATATCGATAGTAAATAAATAGCGTAGATAAGAAAGAAGAAAGTAGATTTAAATACTATTTATAAATATAATAAAGCTAAGTTTAAAGTATATAATAAAATATATACTATATTATTAATTATAGATTAATATTATACTATAGAAAATAAAAATCTAGTATATATTATTATTAGATACTCTAATTATTAGTTAGTCTACTACTATACGCTATTTAAATATAATATATACTATAATAATATATTCTTAAAAAAGTTAGTATAAAAGATAATAAATAACTTACTTTATACTAGCTATATAGTCGACTTCTTAAAAGATAATTATAGTAATATTAGTAGAGATATTATAAAGTATTAGATAGTATTTAATTAAAGTTATAACTTACTATATTATAAGTATAATATACGCTATATTATACTTAAAAGAAGTATAATTAATAGCTAGCTAGAAAATACTATTAAGAAAGCTAAACTATATAATTATTAATATACTATATTTAGTACTATAACCTTATATAGTAAGAAGTATAGTATTATTTATATACTTAAGAAAGATATTAAATTACTAATATAATATAGTAAGTTACTATTAATAGATACTATCTATAATACTAATAATATAGGCTTTTATCTTATTAATCTATTTATATATAATAAGAATAATAAATAGCGCCTAGTTACTTATATACTTATTAAAAGTTAATATACTATCTTTCTAGTAACTAGCTTCTAGTATTTATTTTTATAAACTAATTATAAAAAGCTTAGAAGTTAGTACCTAAAATAGATAGTTATTAATAACTTAGCGTCTAAATAAGTAGTATTTTAATAGACGTTTAATAGTACTATAATTATATTTCTCTACTAGCGCTATATTATTAAGATAATTAGAAAGAAGTATAATATTAAAAGAAGTTATTAGAAAATATAGAAAGCTCTAATAGTAGTACTATACTTTACTAAAGACTATAAGAAAGCTAAGAAATACTTAAAGAAGATACTATAGTTGCTACTATAAAAGATATAAAATCTACTATATAATTATATAGTATAAAAATAGTCGATTAACTATACTAAGCTATAGTATATATATATATAATAAAGTAATCTATAGGTTTTATAAGTAAATATAAGCTAATATTTCTATTAGAAGTATATAGAATAAGCTAATAGATATATTTAAGACTAGATAATAGGCTATATTAAGAGTTATTATATCTACTATAGATATAGTACTAAGACTATAATATATAACTAGTCTATAGCTAGCTCTTTTATTTACTCTATTAATATTAATAATTATTAGTTATAAAGGGTAAGGCTCTAGGATATAAACTCTAGCTAGTAACTAGGGCTTAGTATTTCTAAAGTAAAAAGTAGCTTAGTATATACTATTCCTTTTCTTTTAGACTTAGCTTAAAACCTAGCTTCCTCTTTTATTAAAAGTATTAACTCCTATAAAGAACCTCTATATATATATTATTTCTCTATAATATTATATTTAATTATTATAATAGAACCTATCTATAATTAAGTAGTAGAGAGCGCTAGAAAAAAGGTAAAAAAAGAATCTACCTAGGCGCTAACCTATAAAAGTACTATTATATATAATTAAGGATATCTATACTTAATAGAATAAGCTAGAAGCTACTTATAAAAAGTCGGAAGCTACTAGAACTCTAGTATTATCTACTATAAATATACTAGAAAATAGCTTATTAGAAGTTCTCTTTAGAAAGCTATTTAAAGTACTCTTAGTCTCGAGCTCTAGTAATAATACTATAGAAGCTATAAGACTTTATAAGTAGAAGCTTCTAAAATAAGATAGCTAAGCTAATATATTTCGAGACTACCTTATAAGGCTAAAGAGTTTATACTAGGTACGCGCTACTATAAAACCTATACTCTCTATAGAGTATTACTAGAATACTATCTATAATATACTTCTAGTAAAGGAAAGAGCTAAAATAAGATACTACTAGGAAAGT